>RJWM01020969.1:0-36189 GCA_004363535.1 Dasyprocta punctata
CCAAAAGAAAAATTTTTAAAGCCCTTCCAGGTAAGGTCAGCGGTCCAATCTGGACTGGATTGCACTACTGTTTAGGCCAATGCTTAGGTTGCACAGTGCTCAGCAAGCAATTCTGGGCTTGGAATCATGCCCAAAAGTTATTTCATGTAGAGTGAATTTCTCTGTACCAGAGTACCAAAATTTTATCCCAAAGGCAAGCCCTCCAAGGGACAAATTATTGTATTTGCTACAAATTAGAGAAAGAAAGGCATCAAAAATACTGGCTATATGGCCCAAGAAAAGGTTACTGTAACCAGGGCCCAGGCACCAAGTGTGGCAAAAGGTTCTGTGGATCCTTTGAAGGTACTACCAGTGCCCCTATCCAGATTGCCATCTCTGGATTTAGGATCTGGTCTAAAAATTCTGAGTCCATTAAACAGAACAGTTCCGAGAAGACAACAGATTGAGGAAGATATGAGAAATGCAGACAATAGTATAAAAAGGCATAGAAAACAATGACTGCCTCTCGGGTCCACTTTCCACAACTGTGTGCAATGCTCCTCTACAGGAAGTCCTTGCAGAGGCACTGCCCTGAAGAATCCAGGGACAAATGTCCTAAAAACTCCAACCACCTGACCTTGGGAGCAAAATGTCTCAATTCCACTAAAATTTAAAGGTCAAAACTGGTACCTTAGCAGATGCTCCGAAAATTTAAAAACCAGCTGAGCGCACAAAATTCATTCACTATCACCATTACAATCTCAATATTTACTTCTAACTAGCTATACATCCTTTACCTTCCATTAAAAGGCACTAGGGTCTATACAGAGAGAGACATAATTTACCTTGTTTTATCTTAATAAGAGTATTTCATGAAAGTGTTACACAAAAACTAAGACACCACTGTCTTTTTCCTTTTTTCAGAACCTAAGGGGAAAGATACTCTGCACACCAATGATACTCAAACCGTTGTCATCAGCTTTAAAGAGCCAGACCGAAAGCGGAGGATTTTCTTCTTGAGCGTGTGTGAAGCTTTAATTTTCACAAAGGTTTTTGCAGGGTTGGGCGTCGTCACCGTCTGAAGTGGGAGAGTCTGGACGAACTGGGACCAAATCAGGCCCCCGCTCTCTTCTGAGTCACTGGTAGAGGTGCTCTCGCCCACAAACTCGCCCTCGCTTACACTGGACTCGCTGTCCCCGAAGCAGTTGGTGGTGTAGTTGCTCTGCTCATCCTCGCTGGTGTCCACCACGGTGGAGTGGAAGAGGGATTCGCACTCAGCAGAGTACTCCGAGTCGCTGGCAGCGTAGGCATAGGGACTGGAGTAGGGCAGAGGCACTGGCACAGGGTACACGCCCACGTGCTCACGTCGACCCCTACGGGTCCTCCGCAGGGCCTCCTCGTAGGAGATCTCGGCCGAAGACTTCCACCGCCGATAATCGGTACGTTTGTGCTTTGGTTTGGCCACTACTGCCTCCCGTCCGTGGCCATGCGCCTTGTTTCCCACCCGATGGCTGCCGGTGCTCAGGGGCCTGCTGTGGAGACCCTCGGGGGCCCCGCCTCCACCCTTCCGGCCCTTGTAAGTGGCTCTCTTGAGTCTCTTATTTGTATCCAAGTCATCGGGGAAGCGACACTTCTTGCCAGCCGCCCGCGTTTTCTCCCTGACCGTGGGCAGGCCACTCTCCAGTCCCTGGCCGCGGTGCTTCAGAGTGGAACTTCTCACACTGCCTGGGTTCCGGTGGCCTCGGTGGAGCCTGGCGCCTGGCTGTGGCCCAGGGATGAACTGTGCCTTGACCAGGTGTCCTTCCTCAAGACTTTGCGAGGAAGAGCCCTCGCTTTTCAAGTCCAAGGCTGGCCTCTCCTCTATCGCGAAGGCTGCAGGCAGCAGCGGGGGAGGTGCGGAAGCCAGGGCAGGCTGCAGACTGCTTTTCTGAGCCATTTTTTTCAGGGTTTGTACACCTTTGTGTTCTTGCGGGAGCCCGGGGCCCCGGTCTGGGCTCTCTTTTGGAGAGACAGTTGAAATATGACCACTTTCTTTAAGGGACTCTCCTGCCCCCGTGGCAGCAGAACACCAAGCCTGCTCCTGGGAGGCTGCCTTGGCATTTTTGGGGAGATGCTTGCTTGGGAGCTCCAAGGCGGCGCCTGCTAAGCAGCCCTCAGACACTAGCAGCCTCTTGCCTTCCAGTTCTGCCTTTGATTCCTTTGACCGCTGCTTCAGAGGTGAGAAGGTTTCATTGTCCAGAGAGGGCATTCCACCAGAGGGCAAACACACCAGCTTCGAATTCTTCAGATTTATGCTGCTGGTCTGGGGGCCACTGCTGCCAGCGACCCTGACACACACGCTCCCGTTCCTCAGAAGCCCTTTCGTGGGGTCCGCATTCACACTGGTCCTGGGTTTGTTGGTCCTGACAGGATGTGTTTTTTTCTGGACCAGACTTAGAATGTAGCCATCCATCTTCTTACTGGATGCAGGATGGGAGGCAGGCCAAAGACTGCTCGGTGATGGTAAGGAACCATCTGTTTTGGTGGCGTCTAGTTCAGAGCCACTGCAAAGGTCAGTGGCCTGGTTCTCAAGCCGCTCCTCTTCCCTGAGCGGGGTGCTGGCCAGACAAAGGAGAAACATTGGGCTCTGCACTGCCACAGCGTGCAGTGGGCTGGGATAGCGATAGACATCATTCCCATTTTTAGACACCAGATCACACTGGTACTTGGGGTTCACATCTGCAACAAGATCAAGGAAATTAAATTGTAGTGTGGAGGGGAACAGTAGATTGGCCCTGAGACCTAATCTTCACAGCAGCCTTTTTTATATTCCCCCATCCTACGAGATCTGTAAATCATGCAGAGGTACACTCTGAAGAAATCAGTTAGCACCAGCTTGACTCTTTGGCCGGTTTTTATTAAAACAAATGCATGGTCAGAGACAGAATGCCAAAGGGAAGAAATGAGTCATTGTCTAGTCTACTCTCCCCTCTATGTTTTATTCCTGGCTTCTTTTTAAAATACTTTGGATAAATGATACATTCTGTGAACCTCATTTTTGATCCTGGTTCCAAATGACAGATGTTTGAATATAACTTGTCAATTGAAAGCTCAGGGAAATAGCAAATTTCAATAAGGCTAATAAGTTTAAATAATTACAGTATATTTTCCATGGTTACGCTAAAAAAAAACCAAGTTTTTTTTTTTTTTTTTTTTTTTTTTTTTTTTTTTTTTGCAGCACCGGGGATTGAACTCACAACCTCGCGCTTGCCAGGGCAGGCACTTAAGCCGCTGAGCTTGCAAACTCCCGGCCCTAGTTTTTTTGAGGCAGGGTCGCCCTATGTAGCTCAGGCCGGCCTTGCGCTCACCTTGTAGCCCAAGCCGGCCTCGAACTCACAACGCTACTCCTACCTCAGCCTCCAGAGTGCTGGGATTAAAGGCGTGTGCCACCACGCCCGGCTTAAAAGCAAGTATTTTAATGTAAACAGTGATTGATTAAGATTTTTTAAATTGAGTAGTAGTATTAACAGATATATTTCACATGTCAAAAAATGTAGATGCCAGCCAGGGGTTTAGCTCAGCAGCACAAGCACAAGGTCATGACTTCCCCGGTACAAAAAAAAAAAAAAATGTAGGTGCCAGGCTGTGTGTGGTACACACCTGTAATCCCAGCACTTGGAAGACTGAGGAAGGAGGATCATTGTGAGTTCGAGGCAGCCTGGGCTACATAGAGAATTCAAAGCTAGCCTGAACTGCACAGTGAAAAAAGACAAAAAAAAAGAGCCAGGGATTTAGCTCAGTGGTGTAAGCACCTGCCTGGCAAGCACAAGGTCATGAGTTCGATCCCCAGTACAAAAAAAAAAAAGGGCCACGGATAGCTTAGTGGCACAAGTGCCTGCTGGGCAAGCACAAGGTACTGAATTCAATTCTTAGTACCAATAACAACAACAAAAAAGTAAATACCAAAATAAAATGAAACTTTCTTAAGTAATTCTGATCTCTTACCTTAGTGATACTATAAATATCAATCCTTTTAATGACTTTCATTTACCAGAGAAAATTTTTAAATTGAGTTCATCACTAATTTATCCTCCATAATTATGTTTATTCATTCAAAAATTCACACCCCTCTGTGCCAGGTTTTATATCAGTTTTTTAAGGGAAACTGTCTGAGTTCATTAATTACCAGTCTTGGGCAAAAACACTGTGATCCCAAAGATGATTTTTAAAGAGCAGACTAATAAAAGCAAAATGCCATGTCTCTTGTGAGTTCAATTCCCAGTGCCACCAAAAAAAAAAAAAAGCCATGTCTCCACCTGTTCAAGCCCAAGCAACAGCTTGTTCCAAGACAAGGAAACCTCTCTATTTAACATCCTGCCCCATCTCTACTCCCCAGCCACCTAACTACTATCTTTGCCTCACGTAAAGTCACCTTTGCCTACACTTCATCAGTCATTTATCCCTCTTTCCTATTTAGTGTTGAACAAAACAGGCCAGACTACAGGGCCCAGACCAACTGTCTCAATTATCTGAAGATGTGGCACTTGGGAGAACTAGGGGCCTATCTTCAAGGAAAACCTGTACCAAAGTGTTTTTTAATGGGTTTATAAAATTTCCCTTTGAAACCAGATCTGCAGAATGAAGGGGTGCAATTACCAATGAACTTGAGGCCCAGACACACTGGATAACAAAGTTCTATTTCTCCAAATGATCACTGCTGACAACATGCATTGTACAGACACAGATGCCAACCAGCAACCTCAACTGTTCAGTGTTACACTGTCCTTGCCTGTATCAAAACATTCAGCTTTATACCAAATTGAAAATACAGATAAACCATGGGTATACTGATGTGTGCCTACACTTACAAGAGCTCTAATCTCCATATTTCTCTGTTCTTCCAAGCAATCATGGTATGACAGCACTAATGAAGGAGTCCTGAATTTCAGTAGTAACTGCCATTTAGCAGATAAGCTTCTAACAAGTTTATAAGCCAAAATTCCTCCTCTATTATACAAGATGAATACAATTTCTGAATTTCCTTGTGGTAGCAGAAAAACATGGACCTTGCAGTTACAACACAAGAGTTTAAATCCTACTTCTGCTACTCTGAAGCTACATAGTCCTAAATGACCCCCTTTAGCCTCATTTTTGGACACATTAAATAGAGCTTACACATGTACCCTACAGAACTACTGGAAGGACTCAAAGGAGATAAATGTATGCAGGGCACCTAGCACAGTATCACACTGTAGGAATGCGAAAATTCTTCCACCAACAGTATCATTATTTCTCCCTGGAATTCACTGCTCCAAATAGAGAATTATGGCATGGGGACTAGAAGGATTCCATCATGTAGTGTATTCTGGGAAATATGGAAGGGCACTGATGGACATATTTAACTTTGTGGCTTTAAATGCTAAAAAAGGAAAAGGAAAACAGTTTTAGAATGAGTTTCAAAAGAAAATCGAGACAGTGGAATGCTGCTTAGTAGTGGGCATTACAGTTCAATAGTAGAACATGTTATGTTCTTAGTGTGCTTATTAGTACAAGACCCTACAAACCCCAGCACCGAAAAGAAAATGTAGACAAGTTAAACTAATAGCAAAGGCTCAGAAATGGAGCTCAAGATTACAACCATTGGGACAATATTTCAAAGGTTAAATTGTCTTGCTGCTATCAGAACACAAAGCCAAATGGCACCCCAAGACACTGGATTCATTCTGGATATTCACTTAGATCAAACTGTGGGTCCTAGATGTAAGTACAGGACCAACTACAGTTCTGAAGAGCTTTATTTTCCATCAGAAAAAGGCACTGAAACTAGGTAAGGGCCCTTGACCCATCCCAATGAACATTCCTATCAAAGCTAAAAATTCTTACCTGCAGCTTTGGGGCAACCATCTGAGATAGTCAAGGTTGCCTCTAGGGGGCTGCAAAAGCAGGTGCTGGAATGACAACTGGATAAGCACTCACTGAACACCGAGTTAGAGGAATTAGAAAGGGATCCTGATGCCCCGTCACTCAGTTCATAAAACCCTACAAATAAAGACAGCTAGAATTAAGATCATGTTAAGGAGTAATACACGTTCATGCTTGAAAGGAAGACGGGTAAACTTTCTAGGCAGATGATTTTGTTTGGGGCTTTTGGAGGCAAATTTTCTTTCACTGAATTTTAGAGTCCTGATTTTATGGTTTTACATCAAAAAACCTCTATGAAGAGGCAAAGAGCATATAACTATAAGTAACTTTAAAGTTACTCTCACCTTTAAATTGACCTTCTTCCCACATTTAGGTTATGTGTAAGAAAGGAACTTTGACCTGAAAGAGCCTCATCTTTATTATGAATGTTTATAACTTTAAGACAAAAACAATCTAAGGAGCCAAATGGTTTTTAAAAAAACAAAAAACTTTTGAAGTGGTCTCAGGAAGTTGAAGTGTGACTAATTTTCCAGCCCAGTTCTGACTTACTCAAGTTTCAAAGGAGGACTGCTCCTCCAGAAATCAACAGAAACTTGTATTTCTTAAACCCAGGGGACTCCAGTGTAAGCAATCTCACTCTTATAAATTTTGTTGTCTGATCTTATTTCATGCAAATGAAGAGTAGACTGCTTTTTAAAATTCTCTCTGCATTACAAAGCCCATTGCCCTTTGCAGGTCTGGAAATACCAACCACAGGGAGCCACCCATGAGCAGACTCCCGGCTCTCACCCGAGCTGGGCCGGCTGTCGGTCTCCAGGCGCTCTTCAGACGTCTTTTCTACGTCCAGTCTCAGGTCACTGATCTGCTTGTCCAGTTCTTGCAACTGATTCAACAAACCAGCATCTCTTCGCCTCAAACAATTCTGATTAAGAACAGGGAAAGGAAAAATGAACACACTTTGTGACAATCACCAAGTCTGTTCTAAATATTCAGATTACCCATCCAACAGTCATGGACCCTTCCAAAACCAAAATTTTACTGCATAATCCGAAGTAAAGAAAAACTCCAAGAGGTCCGTGATGTAGCTCAGCAGCACAAGTGCCTGTCTGGCAAGGTCCTCAGTCCAATTCCCAGTTAAAAAAAAAAATGCAAGAATTTCAAGATACAGCCTATCTTGGGCCAGGGATATAGCTCAGTGGCATAGCACCTGCCTGGCTAGGCGCTAGGTCCTGAGTTCAATTTGTGGTACACACATGCAAAAAAGATACAGCCTATCTTTAATTCCTTCTCTCATTTTGTAGTGATAGTGCCTTCATTTAAAAAAAAAAAACCACTCATTTTTTTAATTTTAGCTAATACATACAAACTGTGACTTTTTATAGATCACAGCAAGAAAACTACACAAAGACTTTAAATCATCCGGTGTGCGGCCAATTTAAAAAAATACTTTGCAATAGACTTTCAAATTTGATGTCAGCATGACAGATTTCCTACATACACTATAATCTTACTTAGGTGAGGTTTTCTGGCCAAATGTCTTAGCCTGCAGAGATTTGTGTTTTATTAGTTGCTTTGTGGGGTTCAATCAGTCTTAAGGCCTTTGAAAGTGAGAAACTAATGCTAATAGCTGGTGCCAAGTACCATAATGTAAACTGGCAGAATCCAAAACCCTCCAGGGAAAGCCCATCACGATTTGAACTCAGCTCGAGTTTCCAAAAGTTTCCAAAAGTGCCAGGCTGGTTGTGCTAACTCACACCGCCACCTAGTGCCTCCCACCGCTGCACAAGCAAAAGAACGCAGAAGGAAGGCATCTGGTTCAAATCAGGGCCTCCAAGTCTGCAACTGAAAGTAGTGCCATAAACACCGACTGGACACATTCTCCCGACGCACTGCCCTGCTCCCCTTCAAAGGTCAGGAGGATTAAACCACTCACATCTTGAGTCACAAACACAAAAAGGTGCTATTGTACAAGACAATGCAAAAAACCTATACGATCAGGCATAACCAGGGAGAACAGGCTCAAGTCAGTGTTACCTGCAAATTCGGCCTGTTACCAAAGAAACACAGTAAAATGCCAAGACAGACCTAATGCACAAACCACACTTACATCCTTACAAAACAGATGCATGAGTATCTATTCCTCTTGTCTCTTGATTTAAAAAGCTGGCATAAATCATATGCCTGTTTGCTAAAATTTAAGTTTCTCCAGAAAAAAAATGAACCAAAGAAAAGAGACTTCGATGCTCAAAAAATTAATCATCTGGAAAAAAGTAACCCAAGAAACACATGACAAATAACACGCAGCATTACAAGTCTGCTCGCAGAGGGCCATTACCTAGCGTGTGTCTAGTCTCGGACAGCATCACATAGTAAGGACCTTTTTACTGTTGCCTAAACTACATTTTGAGGTCACTGAAGGAGAGCTGCCGCCATTCTCCCAAGGCGGGGTCAGACACTGTTCTCGGGATGCCGAGACCCAAAATCCTCGCGCCTGCCTGTTAACGAAGTCGGCCCCGAGGACGGAATCGCTGACAAGCCCAGCGCGACGCGCGCTCCCGAAAGGGGGTCCCTGCGCCCACCTCCGCCGCCCACCGCAGCCAGCAGGACCACAGGGTCAGCGGCCAGGGGGCTCCCCGCCTCGCCGCCCTTCCCCGGGGCCGCCTACAAAGGACTCGGTCCGCGCGCGGCGCCTCTCGGACCCACGCGGGCGTGCAGAGCTCCCCGTGGAGGGGCCCTCGCAGGCAGCGGGGTCAGACGGTCATGGTCGCCACAATCCCCCTCCTCGCTTTGTCCCCCTCGGCGGGAGAAGACGCCCCCAGAGGAGCCTCGGGATAAGCTGGCTCTCCACGGGGGGCCGCAGATCTCCGCCGGGAGGGCAGCGCTCGGAACGAGGGAGGCTGGGGTGGAGGCAGCGCGGGGCAGGGGCGCGCGGCCCCCGGCCCGCACTCGGCGACACAAAGCGGGCGCTCGCGGGCTCGCGGGGCCTCGCGTGTGGGCGCCCGCCAGGCAAAGGGGCGGCTCTCCAGCAGCGGGCGTGTCCCGGCCCACCTGCGGCCCCGCGGCAGGCACGGCGATGCCCACGGCCGCGCGACCTACCAGCTGCTTCCGCAGCAGCAAGATGTTCTCCTCCAGGAACTTCTCCTCCAGGCGGCTCCGCGGCGCCGCCTCCCCCGGCAGCAGCTCCCCGGCGCGGGCTGTGGGGCCGCCGCGCAGGGCGCCCCGGACCAGCAGTTCCTGGCGCTGGCGCAAGAAGCCCAGCTCTGCCAGCCCGGCCAGCGTGGCCTCCTGCCGCTCGCGGGTGCGCTGCCGCTCCGTGTCCGCCTCGCCCTTCTCGCTCCGCGCCGCGCCCGCCGGATTCGGCTTCATGACCCCGGCCGGCTCGAGCGGCCGGGAGCGCGGAGGAGCGCGGCGCAGAGCGCCCAGCTCGGACCCCGCCGCTGATAACGCCCTGCCGGCGCGACGTCACGCGCGGCCGCCCCGCGTGCGCCCCCGCCCCGCGCCCCGCCGCGCCCGGCGCCACCGCCCCGCCCCGCCCCCCGCGCCACCCCGGGCCCGCCTGGGAGCGTGCACCCCTCCCCGGCCCCGCCCTCGCAGCCCCGGCTCCGCGGCCCCCCACCCCGCTCCACGCGCGCCCCCTCCCCGGCCCCGCCTGCGCCCCGGAGCTCGGCGCCCCTCGTTCCGCGGGGGGGGCGCCGAGACAGTTCCCGGGGGCCCTTTTCACACCAACTCCATTTTGTAAAGGCGAGCCCCACACAGCAGGGCGCAATGTCGCCCTGAAACTTCAGGTTCTGTTGTCTGCCTCTTTTAAGGAAAGTCTTACTGTGGCGGTCGCCCGAGGTTTGGAGAGCGGGCGCCTCCCGCTTGGGGTTTTGTTTTTTACTGTTGTTATTTAGTCTCTCTTCCCTAGAACCCTGAAGCTAGACTGTCTGACTGGGAATCCCTGTTTCGCCCCCGAAAAGCCGTCTGGGCGAGTTACAGAACCAGCCCCACCCCCACCGCCCCCAAACGGAGCCTCTAGCGGGACACGCCTGCTGCCCGAACCGCCGTGATCACAGCGCAGGCCGCGTAGACGCGTACGCGAGCAGATGCGGGAGGAGAGGCGCTGACCGCGTGGCCGGCAACGGGCACGTAGATTCCAGGTTGCAGAACCCGGGAGGGACTTACAAAAATCCCTCTGAAGAATCATTGGCGACAGGGTCACCCTTGCTTGGGACCCCGGCCACAGGGAATCTCAGTGGGTGGGGACCTGGAAACGCCACCAGCTGGCCTGTCTGTGGAGTGGTACCATGTCCAGTTTAAAAAGCAGCGCATCCAAGCAACTCATATTGAATCCAGCAAGTCTCAATTTCCTGAAACTCAGGCCGCCGGAGTTGGGTGAAAGCGTGCCCGTCTTACACCATTACTTCAGGTTCTTAGACCTTTACCCAGCTTCTCGCCTCTGCTAGGAATTTTCTCTTCCCCTCTCTGTGTGGTCTGATCTTCCTTCCAAGATCAGTTCACTAGCTCCCCTCTTTGAACTCTAGTTAGCTGCATGAATATGTGGTCCTTACCACAAGCTATTGTTGGATTATGTATCGGGGTCGGCACACACATCTGTGTGTGTGGGTGTTTATGTGTAGCGCTTCTCTCCTGATCCATTATAAAAGCTCCCTGAAGGCAGGGGCTGTTTTAATACCCTCTTATTGTCACCGTTCTCAGCACTGCACTTGGAAGCATTCAACTGATAATTGCTGGAGGAAGACTCAACGGAATGTGAGCTGGTTGTAAATTGTTTTTTCATTAACATACTTCTTAGCTAACTTTTAAACTTAATAGTACCCATTTAATCTCTACTACAAATAGAATTAAGTCGGCATTTACCAAAAAGACAAAAACAAAAGCCAGGGCTTCCTTGACACCTCTCACCCACCTTACCGCCTCCCACAGACTTGAAAGAGACTGCAGCCTTAATTCATAACTAACCAGATTCTGGATTAGAGCTAAAAATGGAATTATGTTCAAGGTTGTCTAAGCATACAAAATCAATTCTATTCAGCTGACCGTGTGCCAAGTTCTACTTGATAATACAGGAATCAATTTTGCTCCCTAATTTTAGTAAGACATTGAAGAATAATGACTTTCCTGCTTGCCAAATGCCACATGCCCGTGTGGTTCGTCTTTGTTTCATTCTACTCATTTCCAGCAAGTATTTTCCTCTCTGGTTCTGAATCAGATTCCTCTGGCTGGGCGGAGTCTGTTATTGTGGCCTGTGTTGTGTCATACATTGACAACTATATTTATGTAAGGGGGGGACTGAAACATGTTTTCACATACTAGTAATAAATCTTGTTAAAGCAGACAGACAAGTCGCTGTGTCTCCAAACCTTCCCACCCCCTCTTCCCACCAAATGACGCTGTGCGCAGGCTCATTAATTCCAAGCAAGCCATTTGCCCTAACAGCTTGGACATCGTCATGAAGAAGCACTACCAGCAAGTTTAAATATTAAAACTAATGTATTCAGATAGTTCCACCAATAAAATGGTCACAAACAGGAAAAAAAAAGGTTATGTTTTCCAAAGTACCCATTACAGGTTAATAAATAATGCTGTTCATTCGCATGCCAATTAAAACAAACCCCGGCTGTCCAATGCAGCTAGGAGCAAGGAGCTCAATACTCTAATTGTTTTTCCAGGAAGGCGCCCAATGTCATCAGATGGAGTGTGATGCACTGGGCTGCGCCTGCTCTCTTCTTAACCTAACAGCTATTCTCCTGTCCAGTCTCCTCCCCTGGATTTTCTTGCTTCTTTGACTCTTTGTTTTCTTGGGTTGCAGGTATTTGGGAGGCGATGGAAGATAATCACCCACTGCTCCCTTCTGTTGGCAGTGGGACCTCACTTTCCCTTACAGTTCTCTTTCCCTTTCTTTTTACAGCAGGGACTGATGCTTCTCCCCGTCTCCTCTTCAAGCATTGTGGAGCCCTAATTAGTTCTTTTTGCTTTCCCTCAAGTGTCTGTCTTCTTAGAAAAGCTGCTTATCAACACTCGGAAAGTGTGGTACTGCAGTGGAAACAGATCTGAAAACTCAGCCAGAGTTGCCAGCAGGAAAGAGAGTGTTAGTTGAATAGACTGCAGTCGTGTTGCTGTGCTTGGAGATGTTTCCTGGGCACTGTCTGAAAGGGTCCTCAGATCCCACAGTTTGAAGCTTTGCCCTTGGGCACAACCCTATCTAACAGCAGCCCTGCTGAAGCCTGAGCATCATTCTACAAATTCCTGATCCAGCCCTGAGCCTGCTACTGCAGACAAGGAAAGGAAAGAGCATCAATTGCACGTTTTGTTATAGAGAAAAGCGACAAAATGGTGCCTCGCAGTGATGTAATTGGGAAAAGCTGCCTCCAGATAGAAAAGTAAAGGGCGTGCCTCTGAGTTTGGATGATTTGAGGGCCTGGGATCAAAGTTCCAGCCAAACATCAAAGCCCACTTGAGTCCAATGCCAGAAGAGTGACAGTGAATCAAACTTCATATGTAAACTAATTGTAGTTTGACCCCCACAAGCAGGCTACTAGAGTGTCCATAGCAGGGAAAGAAAATAGACATTGAAACAAAAGATCAGAAAGAAAGGAAAGTAGATAGCAAACCACAGCCATTAATATAATATGGCCCTAGACACTTTAAAGATCATTCCAGGGCAAAGGGCCATAGGGAATGGCAGAGGAAACAAACTTTTGACAATGCTGGTCTTGTTTGAAAGATTGTGAAACAGCTTCCCCCCCCGCCTCTTTCTTTTTGAGACAGGGTCTTGCTATGCAGTTAAGGCTGCTCTTGGGCTCACTTTGTAGCCCAGGCTGGTCTCAAATTTACAAAGGATTCTCCTGCCTCAGCCTCCCAAGTACTGGGATTACAGGAGTATGCAACCACAGCTGGCTGTGAAACAGCTTCTTGCACCCTCTCTGGCCCCAGGATGGACACAGCCACACTCCTGAAAGCAAAGGTTATCTTCCAGATGATTCCATGTACTTTGCTGCTTCCATAAACACAGGCCTCCTGGCACAGAGCACTGTGAGCTCCAAACACTTTCACTTTTCCACCTTTTTTCCTCTTTTTGGCAGTGAATCCAGGAATCAAATCCAGGGAAACTTTACTACCAAGCTACATCCCCAACCCTTTGTACTTTTTTTTGTACCAGGCGGGGATCAAACTCAGAACCTCATGCCTGCCAGGCAGGTGCTCCAGCCACTGAACTAAATTCCCAGCCCTGTTTTTTGAGATAGGGTCTCACTATGCAGTTCAGGCTGGCCTTGAACTCACTTTGTAGCCCAGGTTGGTCTCCAACTCACAATGACCCTCTGTCTTGGTTACTTATTGCTCGTTGCCAAGACAAAATACCTGACGCCCAAAGTTAGGGAAGGAAAGGTTTATTCTTACAGTTTCTCGGGAGTTTCAGTCCAAAAAGTGGGCTCCAAGGCAGCATGGGATGATGGGGCTACAGTTCATGGCGGCTGCAAGCTGCAACCCGCAATCTGCGCTGGCGAGAGGGAGGGCGGAAGCCGGGAAGCAAGCAAGAGGAAGACCCACCTTCCCTTATACTGTATCTCAGCTCCACCCCTGGGCGGGTGTAGCAGTCACGTCATTAATCCTGGCGCCATTAATCCTGGTGCTAGACAACAAACTGATCACAAGTGTCAGACTCAGCCCCATCAAAAGTATGAGGACTTGGGGGTACATAGCATATCCTATACACCCTCCTACCTCAGCCTCCCTAGTGCTGGGATTACAGGCATGCGCCACTACGCCCGGCTTCTTTGCTTTTTTGACACAAACTTTTACTAAAGTTGCCCAACTGTGACTGAAACTTGCATTCTTCCTGCGTCAGCCTCCTTCAGTGCTGGGATGAAAGATGTGTGCCACTGCCAGGGTGTGGTGGCGCACGCCTTTAATCCCAGCACTTGGGAGGCTGAGGTAGCAGGAGCGTTGTGAGTTTGAGGCCGGCTTGGGCTACAACATGAGCACAAGGCTGGCCTGAGCTACACAGTTCGACCCTGCCTCAAAACACCAGGGCAGGGAGTTTGGCTCAGTGGCTTAAGCGCCTGTCTGGCAGGTGCGGCGTTGTGAGTTCAATCCCAGGTGCCGGAAAAAAAAAAAAAAAAGAAAGAGAGAAAGATGTGTGCCACTGTGCCCAGCTAGTCCTCACTGTCTTCATTATTGGTATCTCTGTCAGCCTCGGAGTTCAGTCACTTAACTCATCATTTCTACTGGTTGTCATTACTGGACATCAATTGTGCAAATACCCTAGAACTACGTAACCTGGAACTGAAGCTAGGAAACAACTGACTGCTTCCTTCTCAGGCAAAATTTAAAAGTATTTCAGAGACAAATGGTTTCCTGATACTTGTAGTAGGTGGGCTTTGCCTTTACTTTGCCCTATGGAGACTGTTCCCCAGTTATTCAAAATTATTGATATCACAAGCTGGCAAACCACTGGATACCTAATCTGATAATCAGTAGAATCTTTATAAAGGTAAACACTAGTGACTTTTTAAAGTGACAAAATCTAAATGTAAAATGAAACTTTTTAACAAGAGAAAGACTGTAAAAAGCAGGCTTCTAATAGGATGAAAGGTCATCTATACCATCCTCGTTAAGTTGTAACTCTTTGAATAGTCATTCACTTATTCCAAAGATATTTACTGAGTACCTAATACCAAAATATAATGACGAACAAATCAGGTTTAGCCCCCGCCTTGTTCTCTAGGAGGTAAATTGGAACTAAGTAAGTAACTATATACATGTGTGTGCATGTATATTTCCAAACTGTGAAGTAACTATCTCAATAAACTGTGAAGTAACTATCTCAATAAGCAAGATATTTTAAAAGCAGATATATCTTTCAAGGAAATGCAAATCAGAACCATAATGAGACATCATCTCACCCCAGTTAGAATAACTATCAAGAAAAATAACAGATGCTAGCAAGGATGAAGAGAAAAAGAGACTGATACATTGTTAATGGAAATATAAGTTAGTACCATCATTACGGAAAACAGTATGGAAGTTCCTCAAAAAACTAAAAGAATTACTGGACAATTCAGTAATTCCACTCCCAAGTATTTATCCAGAGGCAAACAAACGTGTCAGAGAGACACCAGAGCTGTCATGTTTATTGCAGCACTAGATACAAAAGCCAAATACAGAGTCAACTGAAGGGCCCATGACAGATGAATGGATAAAGGATAGGAAATGGAATATTAGTCAGCCATAAAAAAGATTGAAATTCTGTCATCTGTGGCCACATGGATGGAGTTAGAAAGACTTATACTATGTGATACAAATTAGGAACAGAAAGTTTTTTCCAGGAAAAGGGAATCTGATGCTTTACTTTTTATTATTTTATTTTTTCAACATGTATTTTCCCTAAAGCCACATTTGAAGTTTCTATAGAAAGATACACACTGTATGACAAAAACAATTCATTATGTTCCATCTAAATGTCATCAACTGAAATGAAAGTGAGCTTGAGGTTGCCACCTTATCGGGCTCCTATGGCCCTTTCCTTGGAATAATCCTGAAAGGGAGGAGGAGAATGTGTTAGTCACACCCACGGGTCCGCAAGCAGCTCCCGTGATGACCACCAAGGCCTGCTCTCCGAGGTCAGGCACAAACCCAGGCAGAACCCAAAGCGGCCTCACACGAAACACAGGGCGCGTCTGCCTCCAAGACCCACACCCACACTTTATCGAAGGACCTGGGCGTGCCGGGGTCCCCGCGGGAAAGCCCAGGATACCGTTGTCACTCATGAGGCTGCAGTAGGGGGGCCTGGCCCGGCAGGGAGCCCTTCCTCCCATCCCCGACCACTTCAAACAGCAGCCGGGCTGGGGGAGGAGGGCACACGCGGCCCGCTTCACCGCCCCCTGCCCGAGTTGAGGCTTTGAAGTCTGGCAGGACAGTTCTGACAACAGATGGGACGGTGTGACAGTGCGCTTCTATTCAGCTTGGTCCAGGTTGACTAAATACAAACAGTCAGGGAGCCTTGCTAATGATAAAGAAAAACCACTCATTCTGTAAGTCTCCACTCTGTTCCCTCCCCGAGCCTACACAGGAATTCGATTGACACACTCTTGGCTTTAGGAGATCTTTTCATCAGAAATCAGATCGGATTCCAACACAACACTTCCTAATGTGGTCCAAGGATACAGGTTGTGGGATCAGGCCAGTTTCAACTCCAGCTTCATCACACTCTACCATTCCTGGCTGGCCAATTTGACCTTTCTCAGCTTCACTTTTCTCATCTGCAAAATGAGCTTTATGCTTGAACTTACAGAGAGGCTGTGAAGTGACATTTGATTGCCCTCAAGGTCTCAGACTTTGTACTCACATGGGGAAACACACATTCATAGCAAAAAAAAAAATAAAATAAAATAAAAAACAAGTAAGGATATGTCCATGAAATAAAAATTATCGTTAGCCATCTTGCTTGCCTTGAAAGTTTTCATAAAGCACGCATGTCACAATGCTTTTAGTGTGTTTTATTTCATTCCCAGCTACTGCAGATCCACACTTACTCAAGGACACAAAGATTAAAACCCAAGGACCCTGCTCCTAGACCATTTATGGCCCAATGGAGTTTTGTGGTATATTGGAAGGAATACAGGCTTTGACTGAGGCTCAATTCCTAGACCAAGTTAATTAAACTCTCAAAGCTCACCATGGTCATAGAATGGGCACTTACTTAATTCACAAAAAATGTTTTGCAGATCTCAAATAATATGTCTTTCCTCCAAAAAGCACAACACATTCCCACAGTCCTGACAGCACCGTGAGGTGGGAAGACCAAGCACCCCTCAGGTTAAAGTGGTGAAGTGATTCGACCACTCAGAGCCAGACTGCAGCTACTGAACGCCGGGCTCCTGCCACTGAGTGCCAGCAGCTTTCCTCACAGCCGGGCCTCCCTGCAGAGGGGGGCAGCTGCAGCGTCCCAGGCCAAGGTGACAGCAGGCCTGGGCGCCGCTTAGTGCTCCAAGTCACTTGGTCTGGAACCAAATGCTAAGTAAACCCATCCGGGCTCTAACTCGGATTCTCTTTATTTGGGTTTCAGAGACATTTTTCGGAGACAACTAAATTCCTTATGTTATATAGATTAAACTAAGCCGGGCGTGGTGGCGCACACCTTTAATCCCAGCACTTGGGAGGCTGAGGTAGGAGAAGCATTGTGAGTTCGACACCGGCTTGGGCTACAACGCGAGCGCAAGGCTGGCCTGAGCTACATAGTGCGACCCTGCCTCAAAAAACTAGGGCCGGGAGTTTGCAAGCTCAGCGACTTAAGCGCCTGCCCTGGCAGGCGCGAGGTTGTGAGCTCAATCCCCGGTGCCGCAAAAAAAAAAAAAAAAAAAAGATTAAACTAATGGCTTTTATATGCAGCAACACTGAAACAAAAAACATGACTTCAAAGACACAGAAATGAAGTCTTGCCTTGGAGTTGCCCATCTTATTCAGTTAGATTTTAAACTCCTGGAGGTCAGGATGAATCCTACTACACCTCACACTCCCTCGTGACAGTGCTGGATACAATGCCTGCTCACCAGTACTTGTCCCATTCAATTAGATTGAAATGATTCCTGTTGTGACACCCAAAAGTTTTGACTTTGGCGATTTGTTTGTTTTCTTTGTTTTTTTTTTTTTTTTTTTTTTTTTTTTTTTTTTTTTTTTTTTTTTTTTTTTTTTTTTTTTTTTTTTTTTTTTTTCTTTTTTCTTTTTCTTTTTTTGGTTGGTATCAGGGATCAAACTCACAACTTCCCATCTGCCAGGCAGGTGCCTAAGCTGCTGAGCCAAACTCCCGGCCCTTGACTTTGGAGATTTGTATAAATAGATATTTAGAAACAAAAATTGGGTGTTGGTCCTGTGTGCTTCATTATTTTCAGAAGTGTCTGTATGAATGTGTGCACTTTAGGAAAATATGAGGAAACAGGAAGAAGAAGGAAAACGGTCCCCTTTCTGTAAAGATAAGAAAGAAGTCTGATAAAGACAATAGGCATTTGGGGTCAGGAGAGTTAAAACAAACTCAGACTACTTAACCTGTTTGAAGTTGACAAGAAACAGAGAAGGACCCACGGGCCCATTGTGAAGCACAAAGCCCTCTAATCAGCATTTCATCAACGATCGGGTGGCACCACAGGGTGGCCAGGCAAAGCCGGCTGGCACTGAGCAAAAAGCCTTGGCTGTTTTCACCTAGAAAGCATTTCTCCTTGAATGCTTCCTTGCAGTGTGTGTGTGTGTGTGTGTGTGTGTGTGTGTGTGTGTAGGATGACTGGGAGTTCACTATTCTGGGGTTCAGAATTTCTCATTGCTCACAGCAATGGAATTAATTTAGTGATTTCATTTTGTTTTCTTATGAATCCAAGTTGAGTCCTTTGTGGTAGGCAGTAGCATTTCAAGAGTCCTGAGCACTAGTAAGGTTTATTTTATTTTATTTTATTTTATTTTATTTTATTTTCTGGTACCAGGGATCAAACTCATAACCTCATGCCTGACAGGAAGGTGCTGCAGGCACTTAAGCCACTGCGCCAAACTCCCGGCCCTTAGTAAGGTTTTTAAAACGTTTGTTGGATTGGGTAGGAGTAAGGAGTAGAAATCACTAGCACAGTATTAAATAAGTACCATTTCCATTAAAAACTGTTTTTGTAGCCAGGTGTGGTGGCTCAGGCCTTTAATTCCAGCACTCGGGAGGCTGAGGCAGGAGGATCGTTGTGAGTTTGAGACCAGCCTGGGCTACAAAGTGAGTTCAAGGCCAGCCTGAACTGCATAGTGAGACCCTGTCTCAAAAAATAGGGCTGGGAATTTAGCTCAGTGGTGTAAGTGCCTGCCTGGCAGGCGCAAGGTTGTGAGTTGGAGCTCCAGTACCAAAAAACAAAACCCCAAAAATGAAAAAACTTCTTGTGTGGTGTTATGGATTAAAAACTGGTGAACTTAGCACCATGCTGATGTAATTCAGCTGATGTTGAGTAAAGATGGTCCACCTGAGGAAAGTTACCAGCATAAATAGAGACATGGAGAAGAAGAGCAAGGTGTTACGCGTTCTTTCAAGAGTTGCTGTTTTGACCCGATGATTCTCTTGGAGGTGCTTGTCCTGCTAGCTTCCTCAATATGGATTCAGCCATTATCATCCGAAGAGCTCCGGACCTCATCAATGAGAGTGGCTGTGGTTCACCTTGGGGGAGCTCTGCTCCTCACATTGTGCATCACTTCCTGGCTCCGGAGGGGAAGATGTGTGCTGGAGAAGCTTGTCACGCTGGGCTTCCTGACTTGTGCTCGACTGTTCTCATCATCGGAGGAGCATGGGACCTTGTTGCCACTGAGGATGGCTGTGGTACTCTTCAGGGTAGCTCTGGTCCTTATTTTGAGCGTGACTTCTCGGCTCCCATGTAGAACCCTCAACCCACTGCTGCTCCTTCACCCCGCTGGCATATAGACTTCCTAGCTTCCACTGCTGACCTTTGGCCTTCCCAGCACAGAACTGTAAAATAGACTGGGGTGAGTCCTTATTGTGGGCTCTTAGATTTCCAGTTGGATTTGTGGGAGGCATTGTCATGCGTTTTGGGTCTTTAGCTGGACTCATGGAGGATATTGCTGTGGGATCCAGGCCATTGCCTGAATATCCTGGGTCTTTAGCATTGTAGAGATTTTCCTGCACTTTCTTGTGTTTAACTTTGGGTGACATCATAAAACAGTATTACAAATTCTGTGTCCTGTATACAGTTGTTCTCCCTGTAAACCCCAGACTACAACATGCAGGCTCTGCTAACCAAAAATGATTCCTTTCTCAAGACCTTTGACTTCAGTGCAGCTCCCTTCTCTAAGCAGGGAAACAGTCACACTAAAACCTCTCGACGTTGTGAGTTCGAGGCTGGCTTGGGCTACAACGCGAGTGCAAGGCCGGCCTGAACTACATAGTGCGACCCTGCCTCAAAAAACTAGGGCTGGGAGTCTGGCTCAGTGGTTTAAGTGCCTGCCTGGCAGACGTGAGGTTGTGAGTTTGATCCCTGGTATCACAAAAAAAAAAAAAAAAACTAAACTAGGGCTGGGAGTTTGCTCAATGGCTTAAGCGCCTGTCTGGCAGGTGCAAAGTTGTGAGTTTGATCCCTGGTGCAGCAAAAAATAAATAAATAAATAAATAAAACCCTGCTTGAACCCCACACCCCTCTGTGCCACTGACTGCAAACCCCAGGGTGCCCCAGTAGTCCTAGGTAGACTGTGACTACTGGGCTCTCACCACAGGGTTTCTGGGAAGCCGGGATCTCACCTTGCCAGCAGCCAGCTGCTGTGTGCAGCTGCTGCCCAGAGCACAAAGTGTGACCTGGTTCTGCCACTCAGTGGGTGTCTGTTTATGCATCCTGCCTTCTGCCACCCATGCACCTAGGGGACTTCACTGGCTTAGAATAAACAACACAGAAAATGACACCCCGCGCGTGTATCTTTCCCTTCCCCTTTCAATTCATTTCCACATCAAGGAAGTAGGTTTTCCTGTTTTTAGTAGGACAGAGCCCAAATTATAATGACAGCACATACCACTCTCCTAGCTGTATACTTGGGTCTTCTGACATAATCCAAACCAAGCACTCTCCTGACTATTCCTTCTTCCTCTCCAAATGAGCACCTCCTCTAAGGACCCTAGATAAACATCTGGGCATTGGAAAGCAGTGGAAATTAAAGTGAATCTTTGGCATATTATTTGCTAATTGCTCAATGCTTGGTATTTACCAGAAGTTATCCTTTCCAGTCTGTCTTCCAAGAAATTTAACAGCCCCCCCCAAAAAAATCAGCCCTTTTACTTTCCCTCCATGTCATCAGAAAGAGCCAAACGCCAAAAAAAAAAAAAAAAAAAAAAAAAAAAAAAAAAGAAAAGAAAATGAAATGAAGTAATGTAAAATTTTTAACGATAGTTATAATTCTTCTGCAAAAGGCAACATTTAAATTGCTGAAAATGATCAGCTTCAACTCATCTGAATAGAATGTTTAGTGCAATTCATTCTGGAAATAAGGAACATGAGAAAGAAGTTTCCCTGTTTTGGAAATTACCTCCAGATGTGGCCTACGGAAGAATCTTTATTACAATATCACACAGTAGCCAGTGCTCCATAATTTCTTATTCTCTCGCCTTGTTTGGAAGATGAATAACAAACCACCAATGGAGAGAACAGCTCTAGGTGTTGCCTGGGATCAGGTTTCAAATTGCAGCAGCTTTGCCCTGCTTCCGTAGCCTGTAGCCACTTTACCAGCCTTACCTTGCTTTTTTGATGCTAAATTATTTACTTATTATGTTCACTGTTTATTGTCTGTCATCCTTTCTAGAATGCAAGCTCCACACAAGCAGTGAACTTTGTCTTGTTCACTGATATGCTTTGAGGGCCTGGGACCATGCCTGACACACTTTGCTGCTCAAATAAATATTTGCTGAGTGAATGAGTCAGTCTGTCAACTTTTAAAATTTCTAGTCTCGACCTCAAAATTGACACTAGTGCCACACGTCCGGTTCCATATAGGCCTTTAAGGTGGTGCAAGGATGTACTCCGTCTTCCACACACCCTTCACTTCCTCTTGTTCCCTTTACCTTGCATCTGTGCCCAAAGTACCCATTTTTAATCAATGATAATGCAGTCCATCAAGTCTCTGTACTAAAATTCTTGTTCTATTTATTCTGCTTGTTGTTCCTCGGATCACTAATTTATCAAATCCCCGGAGAATCTTCCTTTCAACTGTCTCTCCATTTTGTCCCTCCTTCTGTAATCCCCTTGCCCTGGTCTATGCAATTAGCACCTCAAATAGAGTTCTAATTGACCTCCTGGTCTCCAATCTCCCCCCTACAGTCCTTTTGCATGTCATAAGCATCGTTTTGATCACTGCAGTCCTCCGTAGTCTGGCTCCCCTACCAAACCCAGCCTTCCCAAGCAGTCAAATGGTCAGGAGTGAGGTCTTGAAGAAGTACAAAGTGTTGCACAGGCAAGCGAATCACCCCCCGCAGGGGCAGAGGAAAGTGGCTGGGGGAAGACTCACTGCAGGCTAGAGTTTGCACCCCACCCTAGAGGCCCTAAGTGGGAAGCTGTTAGAAAACATGTGGGTAGCCGGGCGTGGTGGCGAACGCCTTTAATCCCAGCACTTGGGAGGCTGAGGTAGGAGGAACGTTGTGAGTTTGAGGCTGGCTTGGGCTACAACGCGAGCACAAGGCCGGCCTGAGCTACATAGTGCGACCCTGCCTCAAAAAACTAGGGCCGGGAGTTTGGCTCAGCGGCTTATGCACCTGCCTGACAGGCGTGAGTTTGTGAGTTTGATCCCTGGTGCCACAAAAAAAGAAAACATGTGGGTCTGGGGGTGCAGCAGGGGGAATGGTATTTCAGGAGCCAATCTGGTGAATGGATAGAAGTGTTGTTTGAGAAGACTGACCCGAGACAGAATTTATGGAATAGTTGCAAGAATGCTGACTATTAATTCAGCAGTTACCTATTCAGTGCCCATGAATAAGTATTGTTCAAGGTGTTAAGTACAGCACAGACTTTCTCAGAATGGGGAGAGAGACCAGTGACAAGCCATCCTGTGTCCTTGTGTTAGCTCAGCTGCCCCTCCTGGCCCTGGACAAGCTCTCAGAGTTAAGATAAGCAGGACTGACTGCGTCAGCACTGCCCCTGCTGCCCCATTCCACGGGACTGCACCTAAAGACCTGGACACAGATTAATTAGGGAAAAGGAAGGAAATGTGTCCTCTAAATCAGGAATCAACACACTTTTGCTGTAAAGGACCAGATAGTAAATGTTTTAGTCTTGTACACCCTACGACCTATGTCACTACTCAACTATGTCATTGTAGCACAAACCACCCTCAGACAACACGTGAACAGAAAGCATGATTATGTTCCAATAAACCTTTATTTACAATGGCAAGTAGCCTGCAGACTTGGTCTGCAGACCAAAGTTCACCAGCCTTTGCTCTGTGATATCCAGATGTTCTAGATCTAATGTTCAGTTTTAATTAAGAGGCAGCAAGAATATAAAAAGAATGAAATTAGAGACCAGAAAGCTAGAATAGAATCCCAACTGAAGAGACTGAAGCTATATAGTTCCGCGGTAGAGTGCTTGCCTAGCACACCCAGTGGAGGCCTGTTTCCGATCCCCAGCACCACAGAACAAAGAAGAACCCCAAGTTTGGAACAATCATGGTGCATTAGGAAACTAAACCAGTTGCCTAATGCCTGAGATGAGAGGTGGCATTCACTGGTGGCCAGTCAGATGGCCTGAGTTCAAATTCCAGTGCTATCACTCTACCTTTGGGCAAGTGTCTTGAGCAAACCTGTGAACTTTAGTCTCCACCGTTTTCAAGAGAATAAAAGATATCATCTTCCTTGTTGAGAAGATGAAATAAAACTGTGCACACTCAAGGTTTGACTCAAATCAAAAAAATTTCTGATGATAATGTTATATTACGATGCAGTTTCCCAAGGAGTGGTTATTGAAACATTGATGAAAATATTTATTTCCTTATTTCAGAGATTAAATGCAGCGGTGTTGTTCTGTTGTCATACTCTTTTAAGTCCCAACCGATTCCACACAACTACAGGAAGCTGCAGCCCCCTCACTGCCAGCCGCTGCTCTTTCAGATGATTGCCTTTAAGTGGCTTTCACGTTCTGAAGATTATCATGCATAATGTATTATGCTTATGTTAGGATTAAATTTTTCCCATTGATTGGCCTCTGGCCTTCAGGGATTTTGCTGGACGGCAGGCACTTTGTCTCTAGGGAAAGCTGCATTTGCTTTCTTGGGACAATGAGCGCAAATAGGATCTTTCAGGTTTTGTGTTTTAAAGCAATTGATGTGATTTTTGTCTCCAATTACAACCACGTTAAAATTCTAGAATACACTCTAGATTTTCCAAGTTGTGTATGTGAGTGTCCCAATCAGTCTAGCACCCTCAGGAGGAATTTGGGGACTGGGATAGGGACAGCTCTTCCAGGGCACCTTTTCCCCCAGGGAACTGGCACCTGGCCTGAGGAAAGCAAGTAGACTCAAGCCTTGTGTAAAATTGTTCTTTTGCAGGGCACCGCGACCACACTTTAACTTGAATACCTAAATGACTCTTCAAATAACCTTCACACTGTATTGCACATATTGGGAGGATTAGCACGCCACAGCCCAGCAAAAATGATCCTATCTGTGTGAGAATCTCTGGGATCATCTTTATCACCCGTTGTCCTTTATTGAAATGCGCCACAGAAATCTTTATGGCTGTGTGTGTAATGATCTTTTTGTGCTCACTTCGTCAGCACATACACTAAAATTGATTAGCATGGCCCCTGCACAAGGATGACACGCAAATTCATGAAGTGTTCCATATTTTTGTTAAGACTTCTCATCTAAATAATACTATTAAAGGTGTAGCCTTTACATCCTATGGAGAAAACCTCACTCACCTCTGTTTGACTTTCCGAAATGATAGCCTCCTGATTGTGGAAAGATTAGCTTCCACAGATGCTGAACAGCTGAAGGCGTTCCTGGATACGGTCCCTCCAGACAGTCCTGAAGCACACAGGAGTCCTGAGGAGGGGGAAGTGAGAGTGTCTCCACCAGCACAGCAACACACACCCGTGCAATTCATTGCCCAGCGTTTGTGATAAATCAGAAGAGGACTGCTCAGGGACAGACCAAGAAAGTGGAACATATATTCAGAATATATCTTTGCCTTCATCCAAATCATCAACACTTACTAGTGAAAAGTCAGAAACTCAACGTGGGAAGAAGAAAACAATGCAATCCTCGGATTCAGAGGGAAATGAAAGTGAGAAATGCCTAACATGTAATGATCTTTTGACCAGGAGCATGGGCTGTGTGTGTTGTGTCCTCCAGTCTGGTCACCATTAGTCAGCACGGTGACCTTGTTCCCGGCGAGACAGTGCGGGTTGCAGTTCAGGTGTCTCCCAGGCGTCAGGCATCCAAGCTGCAGCGAACATCAAGCTCTTTGTGAGAAGTCACCAGCCCCAGGGCGAGGGCGGTAAACAGTAATTAGTATGCAAATCTGCAAGGAACTCGCCTCGGGGTGCTGAGGCTTTGTTTGCACAGTTGGACAAACTGGGGTTTGTCTTAACCGTAATTAGCAGGATAAATATAAAATAATGACATTAATTGTCAGCTAGCTTTTTAAAAATGGTGGCATAGCCCTGCTGGGTCTGAGCCGCTACACTCACTAGGGGGTACCTCCAAAAAGGGATTTTAAAATGCAGAAATATCCATCTTAATGAAAAGGCAAACACTGAAATGAGTTTTTCACTTCAAAAATCATAATTACTGGGCAACAAATCAGGGATGCATATATTTAAAATTAGTATTTTTACAACAATTGACCTTATCCCAATGCAAAATAAAGAGAGAGCGAAAGAGAGCAAGAACTATTCTCAGGAATGAGAAATAACACTTATTAAATGCCCTGCACAGGATCCGTGCTACGCACTTTCTCACGTTATTTCAGTGACTTCCCAGCAGGCTGGGGAGGTAGCTCAGCGGTAAAGCACCTGCCTGGCAAGTACAAGGTCGTGAGTTTGATCCTCAGTACCAAAACAAACAAACAAACAAAAAAACTCCCACCACACTCAATGACTTTCCAGCAGCCACACTTGATGGGGCTGTCAATACCCACACAGGTATAGAAGCTAAAGATCCAGGTACCTTTTCTCCAGACAGGTTTTTCTGACTTTACTGTCTCATTGTGGTGCCCTCAGAGTTCTTATCTGCAGACCCCATTTTCCCCTCTCTGATGAGTCTACCCTTTAGCAACAGATTCATCACCAAGCCAGTCTGGCTCAGTTTTTCAATTCTAGTGCACAACAGAGTTTTTTTGTTTGTTTGTTTGTTTTTGGTACCCGGAATTGAACTCAGGAACTTGGGCTTTCCAGGCAGACGCTGTGCCATGGAGCAGTATCTCTGGCCACCAGATTCTCATTTCTGTTGTCCTGTAAAGCTCAGTTTTTTGTAGCCTGACACTGAAACTGCTCCTCAATATCTGGCCTCCACTTTCCAACTTTTGTTTTCCATTTCCCCCATTCATTATTCAATCCAGCTCCCATTATTTAATATGCATTGAGAATATGGCTACATCTGTCCCTCAAGGTGAAGTGAGATGCAAAAGAGAGAAAAGTGACTTAAAAAAAAAAAGTCCCAGGTACATGAGGGACTGAGGCAGGAGGATGGTTTGGGCCCAGGAGTTCGAGGCAACAGGGAGACTCACTCAGACCCCCCAACACCCATTAAAGAGGAGAACAAGAGGTGGAAGGAGGGCGGGAGAGGAGAAAAGAGAAAAAAGCACTTATTCTCAAGGAAGTTTTGGTGATGATTTGAAGGATACAAAGGCCAATTACAAAGTAAAGTACTTTTCTGTTTCTCTGTTTGGTTTTTTGTTTGTTTGTTTTGGTCCCAGGGATCGAACTCACAACCTCATGCCTGCCAGGCAGGCATTTAGGCCACTGAGCTAAATCCCTAGCCCTATTTTTTGAGACAAGGTCTCACTATGCAGTTCAGGCTGGCCTTGAACTCACTTTGTAGCCCAGGCTGGTCTCAAACTCACAACTATCCTCCTGCCTCAGCCTCCCGAGTGCTGGGATTAAAGGCGTGCACCACCACGCCCGGCTAAAATACTTCTGCTTGCCCTGCGGGTAGGAGTGTAGGCAATCAGTGCCTTGGCTAGCCCGGAGCCCCCAGAACCCTGGTGATGACTGCCTCCCATTCGGACCGCAGCTCCCCAGACGCTGCCTCATTCCGAGCCCCGCCGCGCTCCCGGAGGCCCCTCCCGCGGGAGTCGCCGCTGCCCCGCCCCCTCCCGGGCAGCGGCTGTGGCTGAGTCCCCAGGCTCGCCCCGACGGGGCCTGCTGGGCTCCGTACCACCTTTTCTCTTGGCCGCTCCCACGCCCTCGCGGTTCTCGGCGCCGCCTTGGCCTTCAGGAGTCGCTTCGCCCTGGGAGCAGCCAGGGTCTGCCCCGCTGACGGAGCTGGAGTCAGCGTTCTGAGGGAGGACATTAGCGAACAGCCAGGGCAAAGGAGCCCGGCAGTAGCTGGGAAAAAACTACCCCGTGCCACCCTGGAGCACATTCCCTCCGAGCCTGCCGCCGCTGGATGGAGCTGGCAAAAGCAGGCATCTCAAGATCAAGGCTCAGCAGTGGCTTCGTAAACTGCTGCTCTCTGGGGCCCTCTGAAACAGCAGTCCGGGCACTGACCTTGCAGCACTGAGCCCTGAAGCCACTGTTTTCTTTGTCGGACCTGTAAGTGATCAAAAGCGTTGGATTCTGTTTTGGCATATATGTACGCAAACATAACATACTTACATCAGACCTCCCATGGCCTCCTGCCCTGCCTTCCTCTTCCTTGTGCTCCACTTTCTTTGATAGTTTCCTTTCTACTATCATGTTCTCTGTCTTTTTAAATTTTTCTATTTTTTATGTTTAGATTTTTTTTTTCATATGAGATAAAACACACAACATTTGACCTTCTGAGTCTGGCTTATTTCACTTAACATCATGATCTCCAATTTCATCAATTCTTCTGCAAATGATATAATTCCATCCTTCTTTCTGACTGAATAATATTCCACTCTGTTTGCCACATTTTTTTCTATATGTATTCACCTGTTAACAGATACTTAGGTTGTTTCCGTAGCTTAGTTGTTGTGAAACGGACATGGAGGTATCTCTGTTGTATGCTCACTAATTCTTTCAGAAATATGCCAAGAAATGTGATAAGTGAATCAAATGGTAGTTCTACCTTTAGCTTTTGATTTCCATAGTGGTCACACTAATTTACACTCCCATCAGCAGTTTAGAAATTTTCCTCTTTCCCCATATCCTTACCAACATTTATTGTTTTTGATATTCTTTTTTTTTTTCTTTTCTTTTCCTTTTTTTTTTTTTTTTTTTTTTTTTTTTTTTTTTTTTTTTTTTTTTTTTTTTTTTTTTTTTTTTTTTTTTTTTTTTTTTTTTTTTTTTTTGCGGCACCGGGGATCGAACTCACAGGCTTCACGCCTGCCAGACAGGCGCTTACGCCACTAAGCCAAACTCCTGGCCCTAGCTTTTTGAGGCAGAGTTGCACTATGTAGCTCAGGCTAGCCTTGTGCTCGCATTATAGCCCAAGCCGGCCTCGAACTCACAACACTCCTCCTAAGTCAGCCTCCCAAGTGCTGGGATTAAAGGCATGCGCCACCACATCCGGCTATTTTTGATATTCTTGATGACAATCATTCTGATTGGGGTGAGATAAGAGTGTGAATGTAATTTTGATTTGCATTTCCCTAATAACTAAAGACATCAAAATTTTTTTCATATTTTTTTTTGGTCATTTGTACTTCTGAGAAATGTTTGTTTAATTTGTTCATTATGTTTTGTTTTTTCTTTTGGTGTTTTTTTTTCTTTATATATCTTGGGTATCAATCCTCTGTCAGAACACTTACTGGCACAGAGAAGAACAGCTCCCTCCCCCCATGAACAACCAGCTGATTCAAAGGAACTGTATTCTTTGATTGACTTTGCAAGCCTAAAACTGATAGTCTGAGCAACTATTTAGAGGACAACAATATGCAATATAGTAATTACTGTATATTTCCTACTGTCTTATCACTGTTTTTATTTGTTTTATTGTTCTGTTTTATTCCCTTTAAAATTAAATTTTTAAAAAAAGAACAGTTACTGGCAAAAATTTCTCTCACTTCTCTTCACTTTGCCATATGTTTCCCCTGATGTATGGAAGCTTTTAACTTTGGTATAACTCCATTTGTGGGTTCCTACCAGGGGCCCCTGCAGTAAGTCTCCCATTTCCAGCAAGGTGTTAGGGCACACAGCAAAAAGAAAGAGCAGGAAACAAATAGCAGTGCAGAGGGGATAGGGATGGCCAGTGCTCATGGGGAACAAAAGGCCACGAGGCAGCCAGAACCTCAGTAATGACTGATCAAATTCGCATTGAGGAAAATGGTGAAGGGATTAAAACTGGATGTGCTAGGTAAGTGGCTAGGCAGGCGAGATGTTATGGTTTGTATTTGGATGCCCTCCCCCAAGCCTCATACTGTCATGGAGGCGGCTGAATCTAGAGTTTGTGATTGATTCGTTGTCTAGCACTGGGATTGGCTGTATGAGTGCTGCAGCTGCCCAGGGCGGAGGCGGCATACAATATAAGGGAGGGAAGGAGGCAGGCTTTGCCCCCTTTTAGCTGGTCACTTGCGGCCACCATGAATGGTTACCCCTTAGCCACACCACCCTGCCTTGGAGCCAGCTGAGTATGGACTAACACTTTCAAAAACTGTAAGCTTAGTAAACCATTCCTTCCTTCACTTTGGGTGTCAGGTATTTTGTCTCAACAAGGAGAGAAAAGTAACCAAGACATAAAGTTTGTAAAAGAGGGAAGGAACAGAACAGGCAGATTCCAGTTGTGCTTAACGAGTAACCTGTTTTGTAGTCAGTTCTGGGGAGGGATTTTCTCTGGAGTCACACAGGCCACAGTGCAGATGTTATCTCACATCTCAGCCCCACGGTCTCATGCCCACCTCTCGGGGCTCCACTGTGGCCACTGAAGAGGAGCACTGTTAACCCAGTGCCATCCCCTGGCTCACGTGAAGACAGGGACATAGCCTCAGCTAGACTCACTGTTCAAACTGAAAGCAATCTAGAGTCGCCTCTACACAGCCTGCACTGCTTGCAAGTAAGCACATCACACTGGGGTCTGAGGAAAGTGAGGTGATGGTCCTCCACAGGTTCCCGCTGTCATTTCCTGCGCTCTTGAAATCCTTTTCAGGAAATCTTGGCCTGTGCTACGGTTTATACACTGTGTCAACTTGAGAAGTCTAGCAGCTTAATTAAGTAACTCAGCAGCTCTACATCCTGGGGTGTAAAGCATAGTTACCTGGTGATTGTTACAATTTGAGAAGGCCAAAAGTTTAGTTGAAAGACTCAGCAGGGAGCCAGGGTTCTTACTTTGTAAACATCCTCATCCTGTGCAAAGGAAGGCAAGGATGTTTGTGAATGCTACACCCACCCTGGGGGGGGGGTGTCCTGTGTACTATATAAAGGAGGAGAAGGGGCTTGCTCTTGCTCCTTTTACTTTGGCTGCTTTTGCTGTGCTGCTGCCTTGAAGTGTTGTTCCTGTGCCATGCCACCCTGCCTTGGAGCCAGCTAATTGTGGACTGAAACCTCCAAAAACTGTAAGCTAAATAAACCTTTCCTTCCCTAATTCTGGGTGTCAGGTGTTTTGTCTCAGCAACGAGGAAAAAGTAACCAAGACAGCCTGTATGAATGGTTTCAAGTGTTTCTCTTATGTTTTTTCCTAGTAATTTCAAACTTTTTGGTCTTATGCTTATGTCTTTGATCTTTTTTTTTTTTCCTGGCACCCGGGATTGAACTCACAACCTCGCACCTGCCAGACAGGCGCTTAAGCCACTGAGCCAAACTCCTGGCCCTAGTGTTTTGAGGCAGGGTTGCACTATGTAGCTCAGGTCGGCCTTGTGCTTGTGTTGTAGCCCAAGCCGGCCTCAAACTCATAACACTCTGCCTACCTCAGCCTTCCGAGTGCTGGGATTAAAGGCATGCGCCACCACATCTGGCTTTTGATCCATTTTGAGTTGAATTTTGCATAAGGTGAGAGACACAAATCTAGTTTCAATTTTCTACATATCCAGTTTCCCCAACACTTCTTTTTTTTTTTTTTTTGGACTTTTTGAGACAGGTCTCACTATGCAATTCAAGTTGGCCTTGAGCTCACTTTGTAATGCAGGCTGGTCTTGAACTTGCAATGATCTTCTGCTTTAGCCTCCCCACTGCTGGGATTACAGGCTTGAGCCACCACGCCTGGCTCCAGCACCATTTGTTAAAGAAGCTGTCTTTTATCTAACATACGCTTTTGGAACCTTTGTCAAGAACCAGATAGCTGTAATTGTAAGGATTTGTTTACGTCCTCTTTTCTATTGCCTTGGCCTATATGCCTATTTTTGTGCCAGTATCATGTTGTTTTTGTTACTATGGTTTTATAGTATATTTTGAAATTCAGTATTGAAATGTGTTCAGTACTGCTCTTTTTGCTCCAGGTTTCTTTGGTTTGTCTGGGTCATTTATACTTCCATATAAATTTTAAGATTTTTGTTTTACAGTTATGTGAAGAACATCATTGGTATTTTGATTGGAATTGTACTGAATCTGTAGGTTGATTTTGGTAATATGACCGTATTAAAAATATTAATTCTGCTGATGCATGAGTATGGGCAGGCATTCTATATTGTAGTATCTTCTTCAATTTCTTTTCTTTTCTTTTCTTTTGGGTACCAGGGATTGAACTCACAACCTTGCACTTGCCAGGTGGGTGCTTGTGCTGCTGAGCTAAATCCCCAACCCCTCTTCTTCAATTTCTTTCTTCATTATTCTATAATTTTCATTATAGACATCTTTCACCTCCTTGTTAGCCCTATTCCTGAACACTTTTAAGTATTAATTATTTTGGAGCTTTTGTGAATGGAATTGTTTTACTGATTTCTATCTCAACTTGTTCATTATTGGTGTATAGAAAATATACAGATTTTTGTATGTTGAGTTTTTTTAATACTGCTCATTGTTGAATTTATCAGATATAAAAGCATTCTGGTAGAATTTTATTTTTTCTTTTTGGCACTGGGGATCAAACTCACAACCTTGCACCTGCCAGGCAGGTGCTTATGCCACTGAGCTAAATCCCAGTCCTATTTTTTGAGACAGGGTCTCACTATGCAGTTCAGGCTGGCTCTCAGCTCCTTTTGTAGCCCAGTCTGGTCTCAAACTCACAATGATCTTCCTGCCTCAGTCTCCAGAGTGCTGGGATTAAAGGTGTGCGTCACCATCCCCAGCTTAGTAGAATTTTTTGAGTCATCTAAATAAAAGAGAGTATAGTTTGGCTAGAGGAATAGTTTGGTTCTTCCTTTCTTATTTGTGTCCCTTTTTGTTTCTTTCTCTTCTCAAGTTGTTCTGGCTAAAAATTTAGTACTATATTGAACATAAATGGTTATTATTTCTCATCTCAGGCACCATGTTCTTGAGATTAGAGCAGCTTATCCATGTAACTTGAGACAAGCCACGTGGATAAACTCTTTAGTGGAGAGGTTTCATGTGATACTCAATCTGTCAAGTGTATAAATAAATGTGCTGCTGCCTTTGGAGCTCTCTTGCTCCTTCCTCTCGCTCCTTCTCCCTCTCCTCCTGCTTCTTTGTACTTCCCATCAGGAGAGAGGCCTTCAGTTTTCTGAAAAACAAAAAACAAAAAACAAGATCAGGCTGCTGCGGGGAGTGCCAAATGCCAGCCTTTTCCCGGGGTCAGCACCATTCGCAGACTGCGGTGAAAGAGAACAAGAAGTCACCAAGAACCTAGCCCTCCCTGAGAATCAGCACCATGCATGGGCTGCTGCAGGGACAGCCAGACCCAACCCCTTCCAGCACACAGGCTGGGAAGCAAGAGGAGCCAACTCTCCCCTACCACCACCACCGTAAGTGACCAGCTGATCTGGAGAAACACAGGCTGTGATTATAACTATCGAGGTAAAATACAACTTAATGTTTATAGTGTTTAGTGTTTCAATCACTTTGTAGGTCTATGTTCTTTATGTGTGCATTGTTTTGTTTTTATTTGTTCTAGTCTGTATTCCGTTTTGTTTGATTTTTTACTATGTCTGAAGGTATGGGCAGCTATTTTGAAGACAACAAGAGACATTATGGTAACCACTGTTGATTTCCTATTGTTTTGAAGTCCTGTGTCACTTAGACTGTTTTGTTTTGATTGGCTTTATTCTGTTTTATTTTGGTTGGTTTTATTCTTTTTAAAATAAAAATAAAACTTTAAAAAGTGGTTATTGTTTAATTTCTGATTTTGGAAGAATCACTTTTAGCTTTTTCCCCAATCAGTAAGATGTTGATTATGAGCTTCTTGCATATAACCTCAATGCCATAATTATATTGAGATTAGATTCTTCTATTCATAGTTTCTTCAGGTTTTCTTTTCTCTCTTTTGTTTTTTGTACCAAGGATTGAACTCATGACCTTGAGCTTGCCAGGTAGGTGCTTATGCCACTAAGCTAAATCCCTGGCTCAGGGTTTTCTTTTTTTTTTTTTTTTGCGGCACCGGGGATTGAACTCACAGCCTTGCGCCTGCCAGGGCAGGTGCTTAAGCCACTGAGCCAAACTCCCGGCCCTGGTTTTTTGAGGCAGGGTCGCACTATGTAGCTCAGGTCGGCCTTGCGCTAGCGTTGTAGCCCAAGCCGGCCTCGAACTCACAACACTTCGCCTACCTCAGCCTCCCGAGTGCTGGGATTAAAGGCGTGCGCCACCACATCCGGCTAGGGTTTTCTTTTTAATCATGAAGGATATTGAATTTTATTGAAAGTTTTTTCTGCATCTAGTAAGATGACTGAGTGATTTTTTTTTTTGAGACAGGGTTTCACTATGCAGTTCAGGGTGGCTCACTTTGTAGCCCAGGTTCTCCAACTCTCAGTGATCCTCCTGCCTCAGCCTCCCAAGTGGAGATTACAGGTATGCATCACCACACTTGGCAGAGTGAATGATTTTAATCCTTGATTCTATTATGTGGTGTATTACATTTATTGATTTATGTATGTTGAGCCATCCTGCATTCCTTGGATAAAACCAATTTGGTCATGGTGGATGATCTTTCTGATATGTTGTGGGATTCTGTCTACAAGAATAATTTTGAGGGGTTTTGCATCTATATTTATCAAGAATATTGGTCAGTATTTCCTTTTCTGTCAAATCTTTTTCCAGTTTTGGTACCAGGCTAATAGAATGAATTTGGTAGCATTCCTTCCCTTTCTATTTCATTGAATACTCTGAGGAACAGTCATATTGGTTCTTCTTCAGAGGCCAGATAAAATCCAGCAGGAAGTCTGTCTACTTCTTTTTTGTATTGATCCATTGTGTACTTTCTGTGTTTTTTCTTGTTGATTTCTAATTTTATTCCATTGTGATCAGACAAGATATGTGAGATTATTTTGTTTTTTTGTATTTGAAGGATTTACTTTATAGTCTAAAATATGGTCTATTTTGGAGAAAGTTCCATGAGCTGCTGAAGAGAATGTTATTTCTGCTGTTGTCAGATGGAACACTGTTCTCTTAAGTCTATGTCTTTTACTTAAGTGCCTGCCTGGCAGGCATGAGGTTGTGAGTTCAACCCCTGTTACCAAAAAAAAAAAAAAAAAAAAAAAGTCTACATCTCTTAAGTAGACTATAGTGTAGTTTACTTCTGATATTTCTTTCTTAATTTTTTTTTGGCTTGATAGCTATGTTAGTCATTTTCCCACTGGAAGGGTAAAATACCCAACACCCATGACTTAAAGGAGGGGTTTATTTCACTCACAGTTTCCAGTGGGTTCGGTCCAAATTGGTTGGCTCCAACGCAGAAATGGCACAGTGAAAGGGTCTGGTGGAGGACAGCTGCTTAGCCAAGATGCAGAGACAGAGATGATAAACTGGGGACAAGAATATGCTTTACAGGTCACATCCAACCAGGCCCCACCTCCTAACAGCAGTCTATCTATTGCACCCCATGATCCAGTCCCCTTCCAACACATGAGACGTGTGAGGGACATTTGAGATCTAAATGATTAAAATGTCCTCTTACTATGTTTGTTTTTGAAAGTAGGGGTACTGACATCACTCACTATGATTGTATTAGCATCTGTCTCTCCCTTTATGCTGAATAATTTTTTTTTATGAAATTGGGGGCAGCAGCCAGGTGTGGTAGCACATGCCTATCGTCCCAGCACTTGGGAAGCTGAGGCAGGAGGATCGTTGTGAGTTCAAGACCAGTCTGGACTACAAAGTGAGCTCAAGACCAGCCTGAACTGCATAGGGAGACCCTATCTCAAAAAGATTTAAAACAAAGAAAAGAAAAGAAAAAAAGAAAGAAAGAAATTTGGAGCATCAGTGTTCATGCATACATGTTTATAATGCTTATCTCTTCTTGGTATATTGTTATTTTTGCCAATATGTAGTGACCTTCTTTGTCTCTTCCGTAATTTTGGCTTGAAACCTACTTTGTCAGATTTGAGTAGGGTTACTCCTGCTTACTTTCAGAGTCCATTTACATAGAATATTGTTTTTCATCTTTTTATTTTCACTCTGTGTATGTTTCTGTGGGTGAAGTGTGTTTCTTGCAAGCAGATATAGTTGAATCTTCCTTTTTAATCCAATCTGCCAGTTTGTGTCTTTTAATTAGAGAATTAGGGCCATCTATTTCAAGGTTACTACTGAAAATTATATACCAATTTTTTCCATTTTGTTATACTTGTGATGTTTTACTTGGTTATAATATATATTTGTTTTTCTATTCTTCCTCTTCTGTAGGTAGTACTTTTTCAAGTGACTTCTGTGGTGTTGGCTTAATGGTTATGAATTCTTTTAGTTTGAGCTTGTCTTGGAAAGTGTATTTCTTTTGATTCTGAAGGATAGTTTTGGTGTTTATAGTGATCTAGGTTGGCAGTTATTTTCTTTTACAGCCTGAAGCATATTATTCCATTCCCTCTTGGAAATGTCACTGTTTTGAACCCAGGGTCTTGTGCATGCTAGATAAATGCTGTACCCTGAACCACATTCCCAGTGTGAGCCCTACTGTATGATCCTGACCAGTTTGGTTTGGTTTGGTTTGGTTTTGTACCAGGGATTGAACTCATGACCTCATGCCTACCAGGCAAGTGCTTAAAATGCTGAGCTAAATCCCCAGCCTGATCCTGGCCTCTCTGAACATGCTGTTTTTTTGTTGTGTTGGTGGTGGTGGTGCCACTGCTAGAGATGGAATCCAGTGCCTCATTCATGTATTCTAACACTGCACTATCCACCCCAAACCCTTGGGCAGTTTCTTTTGGGAGAGGGCAGTGTATTATTTATTCTATTTTTTTAGGGAACAATGAAATAGTGATGTCACTAGATGGCAGTTTTCTGCCGTAGTACCCCTTAAAAATCTGCAAGATAGATGTTTGTGTATTGTGTTGGTTACTTTTCTCTCAGTGCTGAGACAAAATACCCAAAACCCAAAATGAAGGCAAGGAACGTTTATTTAGTTAATAGTTTATGGAAGTTTCAGTCCATAATCTGCTAGGTCCAAGGCAGGGTGGCTCTTGGCAGAGGGTAGCAGTTAATGGTGGCAGAAGACAGCAAAAGCAACAAGGGAGAAGGTTGAGAGAAGACTCTTTCTGTCCCTTATATGTATGCAGACTACCTGCCCCAGGGTGGGTGTAGCACTCGCACCCATAATCCCAGTATTGGGCCATAAATTAATCACAAACTCTTGAAGCCTGCCTCCATG
>RJWM01020970.1:0-36224 GCA_004363535.1 Dasyprocta punctata
GTTGAAAAGTTGACATATTAGATTTTCATTCTTTCTTTATTCCTAAGCATAATTTTACCTAGAAATCACATAATTCAGTAATTTATGTGCTACACATGTTTAAATTTTAACTTTGGGCATGTGTTTGTCCTTAAGTTCCAGATGTTGTGCAGAATATAGAGTGTATGGCAAGTAACTGGCAGTCAGTTTCAGTGAAATGGGACCCACCAAAAAAAACAAATGGAATAATTACACATTATCTGATAACATTCGAAAAGAATTCTACAAAAGTCTCTCCTGAAGATCACATATATACTTTTGTGAAACTTCTTGCTAATACTTTGTATACCTTTAAAGTAAGAGCTTCAACCTCAGCAGGAGAAGGCAACGAAAGCGCATGCAATGTCAGTACTCTACCTGAAACAGGTAACTAATGTGAAACAGGTCATCCCTTTGAAATAGGTAACTAACATGAAACATGGTTATACATGTGTTAGTATTGTTTGTAGTCTTTATAACCCATTTACATAAAGATATTAAACACATATTTAAAAATGCAATACTTGATTGCCTAGACTGTGTGTTAAAAAAGTACCAACTTGTGTAGTTTTCTACAACCCTGGGAGACTGAAAGGAGGGAAGAAAGAGAAAATTGGTTCTGCTATGTTTATACAAATACAAAATTCTCCAACTTGCTGAAGTATGTTTTATTATAATTTTTAAAAAGGAAAGAACGTATGAACTTCCCAGTATGTACCTTTTTTCCCTCTCAGTTGTTTTTAGGGAACCCTAGAGGCTTCCCTGGACTATGGCTACAGCATCAGACTCATTTCCATCTATTTCCTTTTCTATATACTTCCTTTGGTTTTCCCATTATATGAAAAACAAAGTCATTAAACTCCAATGTATAAGAAACTCTGAATTCTCCCCAAGAGTGGTCCTCCCTGTCATAATCTTTATTCTCTCACTTTCTCCCACATTCTTCCTGGGCATACAAATTAAAATCTGAATCTTTTCTTATAACACCACTTCCTGGATGCCTGCCTTATTGGGAACTGTGAGTATTGGCATACTTATTTGTCTCTGGCACATCCAGACCCTTATCTTGGAAATATACATGAGCCCCACTTTCCTTTTTGAAATCTGCATCACTCAATTTTACTGCACATTTCTCCTCTGAAGATGGTAAACTGAGAACTTGAAGACACAGACTGTCATGTCTCTGGTTTTAGCATCTAGCTCAGTATCCTTTCCTTGTCATCCTTCCAATGCAGTTTTTTTTTTTTTTTTTTTTTTTTTTTTTTTTTTTGCCCACTGCAGTATTCTCCCTTTCCAGGCTGGAATAGTTGCATTTCAATAATATCTTCTCTTGCTTTTTACATCTCAAACCATGTCATTGTGAGTCATCTTCCAGGAAATTTCTTAAATCTGGGAAGATCCCACAAGTTGTTTTCCACAATCTGCTTGCTGCTAAGTATGGTTAGAAAAAATAAAAATGATTCAACTTTCTGCAGCTATAAAATCATCTTTCATAACCAGTCCAGCTGCTGTGCTATCTTCTGTATGTCTCTTGCTAAAACTTTGTTAATTTTCAATAGGAAAATTCTGTTCCCATTCTTAAGCTTTTTACCTTCTATCTCATCCATATTTAATGTCATTTATCTTGCTAATAATCTCAAATATGTTGATTTGCTTTTCTTCATATCAAAATCTATTCATATCTTTTTTATGCCTTCCACATATCCTCTCTCGGGATATACTTGCCACTCTTCTTTGAGATTTAACTGTTCTTTCATAATTCAATCTCAGGTATTCTCTAAAATGTTAGTGTAGAATATCATTCCACTCTCTTGGATTTTACTCTCTTTCTATTTGTCTTTCACACCCGCATGCAAAAAATTGTTGGGAAATTTCAGCTGATTACTTGGTTGGCATATTCACTTCCAATATATTAAAAATAGAATTTATGTTTCACAAAATGACCTTATTTTCTTGTTTTTGTATGCTTATTCTTGATAATCGGTTGGACCCAAAGCCTCATTGTTTTATGTGATTCTTTCTTTTCTGCTTCTCCTACATAGTCACATCTTATCAATTTAATCCATGTCATGACTTCAGTTTGTCTATTCCTTTTGAATTTGACTTCTACCACTATATAGTAACTCTTGTTTCCTGTAGTCTTATTACCCCCGCTAATTTAGCATGCTCACCAGTCTCGTCTTTGCCCCTCCTCACTTGGACTGAATCTGTTTTAATATGCAATTTAGATCACTTATGCATTGTCAGTTGATGTTTAATATCTGAAATGTAAGGGCTAAACATATAGATTTGGGTATCTGAAGCACCGGGGTGATAATGCAAGACTGTATATGTAGGAGGCAGCCTAGAAAACTCCATAAACAGTTCCCTGTCTCATTATCTACAAAATACATCCCAGAATTCATCATTGGAGTTTGCTTCTCCTCTTTCTTTTCATTCCTTTTTATAACTTTGATTAGTACATGTTTACAGTACATAATGATTATATTCACTGTAGTAAATTGCTTACGTGTACATAACATTTCAATTGTTTTCTTCCTTCCCTCAGTCCCTTTTATTTTTGCAGCACCAGATGCATTTATTTTTTATAAGATCTTATAAAATCAATTACAATATATACAGATTGAAAAACAGAGTCCTTGGTTAATGGGCCAAAGAACATATAAAACATGTAAGACCATTATACTAAGTCAAAGTATATTTTCAGATATATTGTTTATGTTGGGTTGCAATACACTTTTTCCTCTCTCCTTTCCTATTCTTTTCATTCTTATGTGTCTCCACTGCTTCTCCTTGTATAGCTGATGCCTCTAGACAGGCTTCATTTATTCAGCACAATGGATTTTGCTTATTCATCTTAGAAAACACTATTAAAATATCTCTTATGGCCCAATAGTTGAGTAGATTACCTTTTTAAAATATGCCGAACACCCTTTTGCCATTAGATTGCTTTGTTTATTTTATCTGCATTCTTATCTCTTTCTGAAAAACATAAAATTTTATTCATTCTTTAAATCTCACTTACATGGGGATTCCTTACTAGAGCTTTCAGCAACATGCCAAATTTTAATACTACAGATTACTGAGTTTCATCCTAGGCTTGCAGAATCATGGCCTTAAGTGGTGAAGTCTTTGAGTTCAAACATCTAACCATCCCTAGGGAAGTACCAAAGTACATTACCCAGGATCCTTTGAGGATGGGCAAACAGTGTCAGATAAGTCCATTAAGAAGTGACAGGTGTTTTCCCAATGGGAGGTAAGTAGGTCATTCCTATGTGGAGTCTGGGAGAAGGAAATATGTTCAAATCCAGGCAGGTGGTCTGAGTCAGGGTGGTCCGGCCCCAGATAAAATGATCTGCATTACTGGGCCAATATTAAGTCTCAGTGAACTGACAAAAGGGAAGACAATAACTCTGAAATAAATTTGATGTTCAGACCTCCCCCAAAAAAGACAGAGAAATTGTTATCACTGGGTACAGTGGTACTCAAAATGAAAGCTCAGTTAAAGGAATGAAGGAGAAACTCAGCCAAGAGAAACAAGACAGAGTCAAAATAACAATGTGTGCTTGATATAGAGCCACCTGAATTTATGGTTCAGATCTTTAAAAAAATTACTTAATTAGGACTTTGAATTGGATCTTAATTTAGGATGAATAGGCCATCTAGGTGGAGACTGAAGGGATGCTACATCAAAGAATTACTCAGAATTTGAGAATTAGTCTCATTTTTCTTGATTTAATCAATATATATGGGTAATACAAAGTTATAATTTGGAGATCATCAGTTCCATTATAAACTCTTTGCTTTTAGAGAGGAACATGTCTTACTTGTCTGCGTTTTGCACACAGTTTGTAGGAGAAATGTATGGTTGGCGTGTAGATTTAGACAAAAGAAATGAATTACTTTCTAAAATTCTTTTTTTTTTTTGGTAGTGGGGTACTGAGACTTGAATTGCACCTAGGGGATTCTAACTGAGCTACATCCCCAGGCCTATTTTTTAATGTTTATTTTGAGACAGGATGAGATAGGATCCTACTAAGTCATTAAGTTGCTAAGACTTGGCCTGAACTTGTAATTCTTCTACCTCAGCCTCCCAAGGCCAGAATAGACTAAGTCACCCAGCCTAACTTAGAATTCATTGTTTTACAAAAGCATTTTTGCCACATTGGGTTATTTTATTTCCACACATCTATTTGGTAAACTTTGAAGTGAATTGCTTTCTCTGGGCCAAATATAAATTTATTTTAGTTAAAGAAATATTTAAGTATATGAAACATTAAATATTAGTTACTGCTTCAAAATTTTTTCATGCTGATATTAAATTTTCAACCTAGTTTTCATTTATACTTATCAATACAATGTTTGTTAGGTAATAATTTGTTTTTATCTGAGTTCACATGCATTATGAGTTGATAAGAGCTTAGTAAGAACTAGGGATTCATTGTTCGGAATGGGAACAGTTTTATAGCTGTTGCAAACTTCTAATTTATGGTAGTCTAAGATTAGTCACAGTGTATAGCCAGCAGCTCTGAGTCACTGACTCCATACTTATTTTTGACATGAAGTGAAATCAAATTTGGCTCACTCTGTCACTGCCTGGTGTTTGACTTTCACATTCCTTCCAGGAATTATTGGGTACTTTCTTTTCATTTCGTATGTGGACACAACTAAACATGTATCATGAACATTGAATTTATGAAGAGATTAGTGCTTAGTGTCTACATTATTTCCACTGTCACAACCAACCATGTTGGAATAGGCAGCAAAATCAAGGTCTCCAAGGTTGGTTCCTCTAATAGCATTTTGTGCCAAGATATATGTACCAAGAAAATAATATGACAAGTCATATGCATTGAAGATTTGACTTTTAGAACCTTGAATTGACACAAAATGCACACACTCATCCACATTACTATCAAATCAGAGTAAATGTGCTTGAATGTTGAGATTTAAAAACCTGGTTGTTTTGTGGAAGATAATTTTACAATTTGAGTCTATTCAAATATCTTTCAAGTTCCATAATTTAGAACCAAAAGGAAAATAAACAACATTCGTCAGATGCCAAAAACTTACTTAAGGAAAATAAAATACACAGTTGCAGTTTTTAGAAGCATTCTTTTCAGTGGCAGTTTCTTTATTAGCTTTTTATCCAATGGGAAATATCGTAAATAGGCAAGGACCCACTGAAAGTCCACTGTACTTGCAAATACATTGATGATAAGAATGATTGATGAAGAATATTTTCAGCTTTTCTGTTTTCCTCTTTACTCATTTCCTTAAATATTTCTGTACTGTTTAACAGAGTATATGTAAACTCTCAGTTCTATTCTGCAAAGCCTTGACCACCACAGCCCTAGGAACTACTTAAGAAATGCATTTGTTATGTACTTCCTAGAATCCTTATTTTGTGGACTTCCCCAAGTAGAGTAGAGATTACTCAGCAAACTGTGATTATGACTAACTGTGATCTTTAGTTGGCAGTTTTTTTAGTAAAATATTTATGTTATTGATAAGACTCTATATCAATATTCTGTACCATTCAATAGATTTAATGTAGGTAGCAGAAGTGTTTTTCATGGCTGCAAATTAGTATACTAATTCAAACATTTCACTTTTCCTTTACTTGCCTCCCACTTATGTCTCCTTCTTCTGTCTTCTGAATTGGAATGTGAAGAAAGGAATCAGAGAAATTGCAGGATTCTATTTGTTCTTCAGCAAGTGAATTCAAACATTCTACTCACCAGTATAATTGTTAAAAACACAGAAGACATAGTTGTCAGTCACAGAGCAAAGAGAAATAACTGTTAGCATTATTAATCTAATTGAAATTCAGATGTTTTACCAAATAGCTTTCATACAGACCACTATTAAATGCAATGCTTTTGTTTAATCTGATGAGAAATGCCTTTTTACCCTTCTTATAGGATCATGAATAGTTGACCAGCACATGCTTATCTGCTGCTTACTATGTACAGGCTGAGTTTAGAGTTCATGACCCAAGCTTGATGCCATAAAACCTGGGAATCTCTGCTTGTACATCTATTTAACTCCACTATTATCATAAAGACATATCAAATACACATGAACTAATTCAATACAAACTATGTAATATGTTGGCCAATTTTATGGCTTGAAGAATAAATCACATAATAATTTAGAAGAAGGAGAATTTATTGAAGGCTTTATTGAAGAAGTAGAATATGAATTAGAAGTTGCTTATTGCTAGCATCAGAAATACTTTGTAAGATAGGCTTTGAATAATCTAATTGGAAGAAGATGGGGTGGTACTTGTCTCAAATTTTGAATTTTATAGGTAGATACACTAATGCCTACTTAGACTGTTAGATATTAAATAGTTAAAGTTCGTACATATCTTTTTTGTTGTCTCTCACTTTGCTATGAGAATTGTCAGTTATACGTATCAAAGAATACTGTTTTTAATTTGAAGTGTCATGGAGAGTGGGAGCTAGGAGGATAAGAGCTTCCTAAAGCATTCGTGATAAAGTGGGCCAGAACACTTACAATAAGCTTTACTATTCATTACACCTTCACTATTCAAGCAGATGATAAGATCAATAGAAAAGTAATAGAGAAGAGTGAGCAATTCAAAGATACAGCACAAGAAAATACATGGTGGAGAAAGGAATGTAGCATGTGTGTGCAGAGTGACTATTTTGTTGGAAAGAGCATTGGAAAGACGTTTGCATGACTGGACTAGACCTTATTTTGCTCTTAGTTTTGCTTGTCACAAAGTTTGACTACGATATAATAGAAAATTGGACAGTCTGCTGAATTTACAGTGGGAAATAACATAAGTGATTTCTTAAATAATGATTAAAGATGAAATAATCCATTATTAAAACTTTTATGGGTACAAACTACTAATGATCTGTGAACAAAGAAAATATTTACCCATGTACTATTTGCCCCAAGAACACTCTCCAGTGCTGGGGCTACAGTGCTTACCCAGAGAAAACTCAAGGGTTACAGTCCTAACCTTATCCCCAAACAATTTGTTTTTATTATTATTATTATTGCATTGTTTTAGTATATAGATAGTCTTTGGAAACCAGAATGATCATTCTATTTATACTTTTTTTTTTACTAATGTTATTTTCATTTACAAAATACAGTAATTGTTGATCACAGAAAATTCAATGAATGCTGCCCGCAAGCTCCACTTTTTCCTAAATGGGAAATAGGACTAAACCATACTTGTACAGGAATTCACAGCCTTGAAGTCCAAGATAGAAGACTTTGCAACACATAAATAATAATTTTAAATTCATATATACATACTTTTTGCACAAACACTTGTTTTAAAACTGTTCATGGTGAAATTCTCCATTTGTTGAGAACTGTTGAAGATGTTTTGCTAAACGGCTTTTCCAGGTGTTTTTAATTTGGAAGACTCACCATCATAAAGCATAGGGGAAAAAAGCAGGCTACCCTAACCCAGAAAGTCTCAGCATGTATTAAAATAAGCCTAGAGATATAATTAAATATCTCATGGTACAAAATTTATCAGGACTATAGTCAGTTGAGAAAAAAAGATGCATAACCATTGTTTGAATTTAAGCCTGGTACCCACATATGCAAAAAAGCTTCAGGATACATGATTCACTGGTCTTGTCCCAGATGACTGGATGACCTGATCATGTGTGAATTTCATGAAGCATTCGGATTGTTCTTTTAGTTTGATATTGAGGATTTATTCATAATTCTGTCAAGCTCTGTCTTAGTCCTTTTAAGTGATAGGTAGTGTACCAAGTTTTCAGAAGGGAATGATGGTTTTGTTCTTTTTTATCCAGGAAAGAACTGGAAAATTTGGTCATGTGAATGCTGAGAGTCTAGCTGGTTTTTCAAAAAAGTATTAGCTACACTCTGATTAAGAACAGTTTAGAGATGTCTCTACTTCTGATAACTCTTTGTCTCATATTTTCTGAAAACTGCTCTGATTGGAAGCTTGCTGCAAAAGAGGCGGCTGGGTGTGTGTCTGAGGGAGAGGTGGCTAAGTAGCCTAGAATAGGGCCAGGCAAAGGACACAGTACTATAGCATAAGGAACCTGAGGCTTGGTAGCACCACCTCCATCTCCTTGGCAAATGCCAGTGTTGCCCCGGACTTGCTACACTGCTAAGGGCCCAGGATCCTGTAGGGGGTGCTGAAGTGAATGCCACCCACGAGCCTCTCTGGGGGCCACGTAAGCCAAGCTGTTTTCTCCTAACTGTTTGAGTTCTACTTCAGAGAATATTTGGGATTCTCTATTGATAATTATTTACAAAGAAGGACAGTTTCATTTGTGAACAGGAGCAGTTTCATTTCTTCTTTTTTGATCTTCTATTTGTTTTGCTTACTTTACCACACTGGCTAGAATTTCTTTGATTTATAAATATGGTGAATTACTTTGTCAATTTTTTGATACTTAAGAGGGCTTTGAAATCTGAATCAATCGCATTTGGCAGTAGTGGACACACACACATGCACACACACACATGCATGTATGCACACATGCAGACACGTGCAACATATTACTTTCTAGGTTGTTTTCTGTTGTAACAAAATACTGGAGACTAGGTAATTTATAACAAGTAGTTTATTTGGCTCACATTCTGAAGGTTGAGAAATCTAAGAGTGTAGCACTAGCATCTTCTTGCCATCTGGTGAGGACTTCCTTTCTGCATTGTGACATGGCTGGAGTGTCACTTGGCAAGACAAGAGTGTGACAGTGTGGGTCTCTTTCTTGTAAAACCACTGTCATAGTTTTACCCCATGGTTTTGTGCCACCGTCAAATGCCATTAACAGAATTCAGGGATTAAGTCTTCAGTACATGTGCATTTGGGGGATATATTCAAATTATAGCAATTACTGATCTCTATTTTCTAATATTTGAAAAGGTTTTTGTGTCAGAATTCATGAGAGATATGATTTGTCTCTCTGTGTCTCTGTCACTGTCTGTTTCTTTCTCTGTCTGTCTCTTTATTGTCTTGGTCTAGGTATCATATAAGAATAATACTGGCTTCACAAAGTGAATTTCTTTTATGTTCTGAAACTCATTATTCTCTAAATTTTTAGAATTCTCTGTTGACACTATTAGCCCAGAGATCCCTTTCTGTAGAGTTTTAAAAATTATGTTTATATGCTTTCAGGATGCAAACTTGGAGCTGGAATATAATATCAAACCAGTTACGAAAAGCAAAATTTATAAATAACCCATGGATCCAAAAAACTCTCAAGGGGAATAAAGGAATGTGTGAACTAAATGTATTGAACTGAAAATACAACATATCAAAATCTATGGGACTCAGAAAAAGCAGTGGAAAAAGTTATAGTATTAAAGACATGCATTTACTAAAAAACCAATAAAATAAAATAAAATAGAAACTGGCCCTGGTGGAACACACCTGTAATCTTTGTACTTGGAAGGCTGAGGCAGGAGGATCACTGCTGTTCAGGCCAGCCTGGGATACACAAGTGAGTTCAAGGTCAGCCTCAACTACTTAGTGAAACTCTTTGTCTTGAAAAACCAAAATAAATAAATAAATACATAAATAACACATGCATTTAAAAGAAAGTATCTCAGATCAATAATCTAATCTTTTTGTCCTCTCAAAGTCTAGAAAAAGAAGATGAGTGTGAATTAGGATACAGTAAAGATAAAGTGCAGAAACCAATTCCACTGAAAAAACAGTAATAAAAATCAATGAAACTAACAACTGGTCCCTTGAAATGACAAATGAAAGTAGCAAACCTCTAGCAACTATAACAAACAAACCAAAAAAGCAGAGAAAAAAACACAATATAATATTTAGGAATGAAATCATGATAGCCATTATAGACATCAAAAGATAATGAAAGAATATTGCAGACAACTTTTCATGCATAAATTTTATAATTCAGATAAAATGGACTCATAGACTCGTTCTCCAAAAAGCACAACTATGATAACTCATTACTATGAAATAGATAACTTCAGCAGGTCTATAAATGTTGTACATATTAAATTTATAAAGGTCTCTCTCTTAGTCCACTTGGGATGCTATAAAACATGTCATAAACCGCATGGCTTATAATGAACAGAAATTCACTTAGCATAGTTTTAGAGGCGGGAGGCCCACAAATAACAGTATAGCAGATTCAATAATTGGTAAAAGCCCAGTTTCTTGTTCCGAGATGTCTCTTTCTCATGTGGCAGAAGAGTCAAGGCCTCACCTTGAGCCCTCTTTCATAAGGGCCCTCATCCCTATCCTGAGGGCCCTGCCTTCGTGATCTAATCACCCACTTCCTAATATAATCATACTGATGGTTATGTTTCAAGACACAAATTTGACATCGGCGCCCAGACATTTGGATCATAGCATGTCCCTGTGATACTACTTAGGTAGGGAAAGGAATGACACTTCTCTGTTTTTTCGGGTCAGGGTAGAAATCTAAGTTCCCCGCTTGGCCGTTCTTGACATGTATGGAGAGCACCATTACTACTGAGTGGGCAAGGGCCTTCTGGCTCCCTACCGGGCCTCCCCTGACTGGTCGGAGTAAGGCTGCCTTATCTTTTTCCATTTCTGGGCTTCACTAGCATGATGGTGAAAGTGTCCCTTTCCTGCAGAAATGAGAATGTCTTACCTCGCTATTTTTGTCTTTTCTAACATCATGCTGTCAGGATGGCTGGAGAAGAGGTTCGTGAAGAAGACTTAGCACCCCATTGAACTTTTGTGGGCATGGGAGGGGGTGAGACCACGGCTTTCTCTTTTGGGGTATAGCTATTATTGTCTAAAGTTTTTCTGTCTGTACAGATTGCACTGTTTCATTTGGAGGTTGGGGTGGTTTATTTGTTATTATTGGCTAAAGAGAATAGGTTTTTATGAGAACTTTCTTCTCTAAGTTGGCTGGCATTTCTGGATTGGTGAATTCTAGATAAACGTAGCAAAAGGAAAACTCTAGCGTTTCACCATCATGTTATTTTATGGGTCTTGGATTGTTCAGCTGATCTGACTTTTTCTGCCAACTTTTGGTTGTCTTTTGTCTGTTTGATATTTAATGTCTGTGGTTTTTCTTGTACATAGTGAAAGAAACTGGGGAACTTTTATCTACCCTATCTTCCTTGATGAAGATGTTTATCCAAGGGTATATTTTCAATATCATGTGTGATACTCTTTTTATTTGTCTATTCAAGTTTAAGTTATTTAATACTGAGAACACTGACAAAGCAAATATATTTATTATGCTGTTAAAATTTAGAATTATATATTTTAAGTCTCTTGGCTCTCCAAAGTAACAACTCACTCATTTCATTTTGCATGCATGTGACATAGATGTTAAGTGTTGAACTGTTTGTTACAACTGTGTTAGCAAAGATTATTACTGTTCCAGAACTCTTTCTACTAACTTATGATGCCTTCCCTTCCTTAGGTGTTCAATGAGTCATTTGTTTTTATTGAAGCTGGAACAGTTTCTTTCCATTGTTTAACAATGTCTACATAGAGTCATTCTGAGTTTGAGAAAATCGCTTTGTGAGAATATCTTCATTAATGTGTACAGTCGTATTAGTGATATGTGTATACACATAGTCTTATCCAAATATGGATTTAAAAGTCAGGAAAACTCAGTTTCTATTTTCAAATCTTTGCTTATACCATACAACTAAAAATATTATGAATTAATGTAACAAGATCTGTAAAATACTAAGGACATTCTGGGAAATGTTTAAAGTTCCAGGAGTCATGTCACATTTGTTTCAATTCTGGCCCAGCTCCAAAAGTGTAATGTTTGCTATTTTGAAATCATCTTAGGTATTGAATTATAAATCATAAATTTAAAAGTCCTTTTAAATGCAATTCCTTTTGTAAAAAAATGAATTTGAGTTACTTTGTGTAATTCTCCTTGACCTCATTGTTGCTCTGATACCTTTCGTTAAGTGGACTACGGCAACCACTCTTCTCTTCATCCAAGCTCCAGCTAAAACCAGCTGTTCCTCAAGCAACATTTTTATTCACTTATTTAGAAATTGGACCATATCTTATTACCTTATTTCCATTCCTGTTCTATGCAGCTGTAGCTGATACTTTTCATAACAGCCTTTACGTATCAACCCCCTCCCTTTTTTTCTTACCCTTTTCCACTTCCCCTTTTAAGTAAGTTAATCGTGTGTGTGTGCATGTGAAAGTCTTCTTCGTTTGTCCTGGGATCTGTATTACTTGAGAGCTTTGGTAGTGTGCCTGTGATGGTATGAGATTACAAACTCTGTGGAAAACATCGAGTAATTGCATAAATATTCTGAAATGTAGAATAAATGAGTTTTAATGATATTTTTAATTTAAAATCAGTGCAATGTGAATATAAAGAAAAAAGTTTTCAGATAGATTGTGCAAATTATTGTTAATGTCAGTTCAGTGCATTTCAAATATCGCAAGTTTCATGGCATATGAAATTGCAACTTTGGTAAGCTGTTTCTAAGTGTAACATGTGCGAAAGTAGCAGCTTCTATAAGATGACAAGTTTTCAAAGTTTAAAGAAAGTAAAAGTAATATTTCTTGGCATGTAATTGTTTTCACTCCTGCTCACTGCAGCTTTGAAAAGTCATGCTGGATACCTTGTTATATCTTAAAAATAAATTATAATATTATAATCATAATAATATAATTAAAATTATAATATTAGAAAGATGCTAAATTTTCTATGTTGATCAAAATAATTAAATCTATGCCAATCAAAAGACACACTCAAAATTAGTAGCCTAATTTTCTGAAGTTTGTTAGTTATATTAACCCTACTTTATATAGTGTTTTTAAAAACCAAGATCCCATTGTGTAAGTTTTTGAACACAACAACATTAATGATTTATTATGTATAGAAGGGCCAACATTTTTAAAGTTTAGATTTGAAATTTCTAGCTGATTTTGTACCTGGGATGTTAGGACATTAAAGGCACAAAACATGCTCCTTAAATGGCAGAATATTATCCTCAGAAGTACCTTTAGAAATTTTGCCTGAAAAGTGAACAGGAATTTTGCCTGAAAATTGAACAGGTACAACATGATAGAAGAAAATAGTTGTTGATTTACTAATTTCAAGATTCCTTTCTGATATGGGTATGTGAGAAATGAAATAAAGCTCATGACTATTTTTTCTATTAAATGACTAGATTTATAAAATATTATCCAGAAAGTGCCAGTGCCTAGTACTTTTAGCTTCTGTGTACATGTATAACTTATGACTTTTTTTGAATATTATAGCTATGTTTTTAAGAGAAATATTTTCTTTGTGTTTGTTTTCTACTTTAGGAAATTTATGCATAGTGAAATGCACAAAATTTAAATGTAAAAATTCAGTAAGTTTTGAAAAAATATATATAATGACATAATAACTATTTAGTCAACATATAAACCATTTCTATCTCCAGTGGAACTTTCTCTTGACTACCCACTGCTCAGAGCACCCACTGTCCTAACTCTAGTTATCATAGATTAGTTTCCATTGTTCCTAAACTGTGTGCAGTCTTTTAGGTCTGACCTATTTCATTCAGTATAATTGTAAGCTCCATGTGCTTTGGCCTCCTTAATTTGTTTTTTTCTCATTGTTGCATCATTTTCCATGTGAATATTTCATTGTTTCTGTGTCCATTTTCTTTAGGTATACATATAGACTGCTCCATTTTGGTGAACATTGTGGATTATGTTTCAAATAAAAATACTCAAGATATTTTTGTGGAAATAATTTTTTTGTGTGTGGAATCACTGGGTCACAGAATACATGCACGTTTCACTCTTCAAGAAAACTGACAATTTTATAAAGTGGTTGTGCTTTTATTAAGTATGTACTGAACAGCAACGTATGAGAGTTATGAACACTTCCCATTTTCAGTAAAATTTGTTATCATTCTTAAATTTTCATCATTTTCTTTGGTCTAAAAGAATATCCATCTTAATATAACTTTAACTTGCATTTACTGATGTCTGAGGATGCTAGATTACTTCCCTGTGGTTATTGCACATTCATTAGTCATTGCTGTACAAGGGAGTGTGGATTATACAAGCGATGGTATAAACTGAAATTGTGCTGAAAAGTCTTAACAATCTGTTAGGAAAATTATAATGGTTCTGTGATCTTCTAAATTCTTGTGACATTAAAATCTGTCATTATCAGTCATAAACACATAGAAAAATAAAACTAATATTTGGTATACCATAATTTAAAGCATTAAAAACATTAAGAATTAGTGTTTCATATCTTCATAAAAATTTATTGAGTACTTTTTTTGGTTTCATTATTTAGCTTATGATGCAGAAGAGAACCTATTCTGTGCCTAATTGAACTGTTACTCTCTTTCAAAACCTGAAGTGGTTGTCAACATTTGATGCCTTGCACTTTCAGCAGTATGAAATATCTGCAAGGGCTCTCTTAATGTGAAGTTTTTGCTTGCATTACTTCCTGTGGAACTGCATCCTTTACCTTTTCCTTCCCAATCCCTTTTCTCTATTATAACCATAGTTTTTTTCTTCATTAAGTTTCTCTGACTCCCTCTCTGAATGTTCACCCTTAACATGGCCAGGGTCAGCCATTTCTTCTAAAGCCTCACGTATAATTGATTCAGATTTACTTCCAGCATTTCCACTTTAGTTGCTTGGCTTCCATCTTTCCTGGCCACCACATCAGAAGAGTTCATAATGGGAGATGAGCAGGCAATGTAATTATGTGATTTCCTGCCTATCTCTGAGCTGGTGTCAGTTGCTCTATGGCTAATCAATAGAAGACTTGGAAAGAAAAAACTGGTTGATAACTGATTTTTGTGTATATCATTTATTTTAGACAGTAATATTGTGGATAAAAAGGCTGTCAGTAAAAATTTTAATTTTATGAAATTACTCATAGTAAATATACCATAAAAACAAATTTGAACCGTTTTGAAGCGAACAGGTGTTATTTAAACAAACCTTAGCAACAGAAATTCAAGCATGCTGTAATGTAGAGAATGAGAACAGTCTTCTCTCCTTTGGCAAAGTTTCTGTTCAAATTTTTAGCACGTTTTTTTCTGAACGAGTCTGTCCTTTTAATATCGAGTTTTAGCAGTTGTATATTTCAGATCCAAGTCCTTTATGGTAATCAGCATTTGCTTTTTCTGTGACAAATGGCTAAAGTAAACAACTCACAGGAGGAATGATTTATTTTCACTCATATTTTTAGAAGTTTCAGTCCATGACTGCTTGACTCTACTGCTGTTGGGCCCATGGTGAGATGCACCATCATGGCAGGCAGTGGGTGACAGAGCAAAGTTGCTCACCCTCATGGCATTCAGGGAGCACAGAGAGAGACAGAAAAGTGCTGTGGTCTTAATCTCCCCTTCGAGGGCAGGTCCCCAGCAATCTAACTTCTTTCCAGTAGACTCCGCCTCTAAGATTCTGCCACCACCCAGTAACACCAGAGGCCCCACTCACTTTGGCTTATGCTCCTTGAGGGGACATTTAAGACTCAAGCCATAACTTCTCCTAGTAGATGTCTACATAACAAACATTATTCCTTAGTCAACAGCTTGACTTTCTGTTTCCTCAAAGGTACCTATAGATGATAACATGATTTTAATTTTGATGAAATCCAGTTAGCAATTTTTAACTCCGTACGACTACATTTTGTGTCTTATCTAAGAAATCATTGCTTTTTTCAAGATCACAAAGGTATTATCTTCTATTTTATTGTCGAGATTGTATAGCTTTAGTTTATTCATTTCTTGATACTAGTTATCTTAAATTGTGTATGCATCTGTGTGTGGTATGTATGAGACATCATTCCTAGTTAATTTTTTAAATAAATTCATCAAAATTTTCTAAGACATTTTGTTGAAAAGCTTTTGAATTGGTTTGGAAATTTTGTCTAAAGTCAAATTACCTTATTACTTGAATTTATTATTATTAGAATATATTTTCTTCCTTTGATTTATTTTTCTGTCTTTTTCTATCACACTGAATTTATCACTATAGCTTCATAATAAACTTGAAGTCAGTTAGTATAAATTCTGCAAATATGTTATTTTTCCAAATTTCAGCTGTTCTTGTTACTTTGCATTTTTATATGTTTTATAATTATAAATATCTTGTTAATTTTTATAAAACATATTTGTGGCATTTTCATTAAGATTGCATAAGAGGTATATGAGTTATATACAAGAAGGTATAGCTTAACAATATTATTAATTAGTATGTTATATTTCATCTTTCAAGTCTTCCACAATTTTTTCAACAATATATTAGCTTTCAGTAAATGAATATTGTGTGCTTTTTGTTATTTCCATGGAATATTTTATATCATCTCAAACAAAATTAGTATAATTGTCAGTTTGATAAAGAATACAGAAACATAGCCCAGCATGGTGGTGCATGCATGTAATCCCAGTCCTTGGGAGGCTGAGGAAGGAGGATTTCTGTGAGTTTGAGGCCAGCCTGGGCTACAAAGTGAGGTGAAGGCTAGCCTGAGCTGCATAGCAAGACCCTGTCTCAAAAAAACAAAAACAAGGCTGGGGAGTTTAGCTCAGCGGCTTAAGCGCCTGTCCTGGCAAGCGCGAGGTTGTGAGTTCAATCCCCAGTGTCGCAAAAAAAAAAAAAAAAAAAAAAAGGATATATTAGTTTTTTATATTGACATTACATTATACCAGGTTGATAGCTTCATTTCAGTTGTAGAAGCATTTAAAAATATATTCCTCTAGATTTTCTATATTAAAATTTTTGTGTCTTTTATTAAAACTATTTTCTCTCTTTCTTAACTTTAAGACATTTTTTCTCTTTTATTGCACTGGCTAGATTCTGTAATACACTGTTAAATAGAAATGGTAAAAGTTAGCATTCTTTCATTGTTCACAGTCTGAGGGGTAGGATTAGTCCACCATTTTGTATAGTGTTCTGCAGACTGCTTTTTTATTTGTTTGTTTGTTTGCTTTTGACACAAGGTAAAGCTGTGTGATTCAGGCTGGCTTTAAACTCAAGGTGTAGCCGAGACCGGCCTTGAACTCCTGGCGAACCTCCTGCCTCAGCCTCTGGATTGCTGGGATTACAGGAGTGCACCACCATGCCCAGAAGACTTTTTATAAATACTCTTTTTCAAACAGAGTAAAATTATTTTGAGTGATAGTTTACAATGAATATTTATTGCTGAATGAAAGTTGACTTTTGGCCCTTGACTTTTGGAATTCATTAAGGTAGCTCTTTTCTCTTTTATTTTGTTACTATGGTAACTTTCATGACTTACCCTTGAATGTTACTTGAAATTTGTTCCAGAATAGACAACACTTAGTCAGACGAGTTATTCTAGTATCTATGACTAGGTTTAATTACATAGGGTTGTTATATGTATATTCAGGATACATATTTTTAGGTAATTGGTTTGTATTTTAGTATCTTTCACATGTATGTATAGCAGGAATGTCCTAGGCTGCTAGAGAATGGGAAAAAATTCTGCCTACTACTCCTTGGACAGAGTACTAATATCTAGAATATATAAAGAACTCAAAAAATTAGATCTCCTAAAATAAAAGACCCAATCAAAAATGGGCAATTGAAATGCATAGACCCTTCTTGAAAGAAGTAATAAAGGCTAATAAGTACTTGAGAAAAACATTCAGCAGTTTTGGTCATTAGCTAAGTGCAAATTGAAACAGCACTGACATTCCATCTTACTCTGAAAAGAATGGCTATTATTAAGAACTCAAAAAAAAAAAAAAGAAAAGAAAAAGAAACGAAGAGAAAAGAAAAAAAGAATGTTGTCAAGTTTTGGGGGGAAACCAGAACCTATCTAAATTGTTGGTAGGAGTGTAAATTAGTACAGCCACTAAGGAAATCAGTATGGAGATTACTAAAAAGCAAACAAACAAACAAACAAAAAATAGAAGTTTCATTCAACTGAGTTATACCTACATCTTGTGGGTACTTTCAGAAAACAGTTAAAGGCATCATATTATAATGATATAGTGATATGCATATTCCCATGTTTATAGCATCATAACAAATGATAGTTAAATCTTAGAAATGGCCTATGTTCATCAACGTACCTGTATCACTGTCTATCTATCATCTATCTGTCTCTCTATCTAATCTATCATCTATCTATCTATCTAGCTGCCATAAAGGAGGATACATTTGAGTCATTGGTAGGAAAATAGAAACACTTTGATCCCATAGTGAAAAATGAAATGAGGTTAAATATTTTATGATTTCTTGCATGTTTCACCCTAAACTTTTTGATTCAATCATTCAATGAAACTATCTGAAATTGGCATTTACTATTGGATCAGTTTCTAAAAATTATCTTATGTATTATATACAGGGATATTTTCATGTTTTCTAAATAATTTTATCTTCAAGAAACTTGACTACTTAATCTAAAGTTGTTTTAAAATTTTTTAGCATTGGACTTATTCCTGTTTTCATTCATGAATTAAATATTTGTTTGCTTTTTTTGTTTTCATACATCTTGATAAGTGTTTATGAACTTTAATAATTTTTCTATGGAGCCATTTTTTAATTAATATTTTCTGTTTTCTATTTCACTGATTTCTGGTCTTACAGTTTCATTCTTTATAAATATGCATTATATTTCTTTTCAGTTTAATATACATTTATTTTTCTTGTCTTGAAATGTAAATATAGAACCTGATTTGAAGCCTTTCTTCTTTTCAACTAGAATCATCTATAGTTGTACGTTTTCTTTTAATGCCTATATATCACTTTTGAAATTTTTTCCAGATAAAATACACTCTAATTTCATGTATGATATCTTTTTTGAGCTGTGGAGTTTTAAAACGATGTCTAATTTCCAAATATTTTGGGCTTTTCTAGATACCCTTCCATAAGCCATTTTTAAATTTATTTCTATTATTATCAGAGAAACTTTTCAAAATTAAAAATGTTCAAGATGTTTTCTTCAACTCAGCATATGATTTATTATGTTAAGTTATCATCCATAAACAGTTAAAAATAATACCTATTCTTCATTTACTAGCCATAATATTAGCCACAGTATTAGTTCAATGTGTTAGTACATTAGTTCACTGTGTGTTTTCTATTTGTCGGTTTTTCTTTTATTCCCCATATTTTCTTGTCTTTTGGGTTAGCTGAATATATTGTTCGGTATTTTCATTTATTGGTTAGTTAGCTATATTTCTCTGCATTATTATTTCTACTAGCTGCTCAAGGGATTGAAATGTGATTCCTTAGCTTATTTTGTCTATTCGATATTGTGCATGAAGTATACAAGAGCATATTTTCATTTAATTCTAATTGCTGTTCTCATAAATTTGAAAACTGTACGTTTGAAATATTTTATATTAATGTACATTGTATGCCCCATAATTTTTGAATTATTTTTACTTGTGCAGTCATTGATATTTGAATAATTTAAGAAAAAGTCACAAATATGGCAGATAGATGTGATTGAAATATGCCATTTGCATGCATGAAAGACAGTTAAAGACAGTTAATATGTATCAATAAGTACAGCTTTGAAAGGAGGAAGAAAGGTAGGGCATATAGCTCAGTGGTGCAGCACCTGCCTGGCAAGGGTGAGGCTCTGAGTTTGATTCATTGTACCAAAAAAAAAAAAGGGAGGAAAAATAAATCATCACATGTGTTTATCATTTTTAGTGCTATTTATGTAGTCAAGGTGTTATATTTGACATAATTGCTTTTTCAATTCAAGAACTTCTTTTTGCATTTCTTTTAGAGTGTGTTTTTTTCTCAGATTTTATTTGTGTGAAAAGATGGAGCTCTTCTTCACTTATGAAGAATATTCTCTCCTGATATATGATTCTGAAAGACCAACGCCTACCCATTTTTCACATCAGCATTTTAAAGTCTTTGCCTTATAGTACACATTATTTTTTATGAGATGTCAGCCGCCGTTTGTATGATCAGGTCTTGTATGTGAAATGCATTATGATTTTTACACTCTTCAGCTTGACAGTGATATGACCAGTGTGGTTTTCGTTGCATATATTTTGCTCTTGGTTCATTGAGATTTTTGAATATGTAATTTTTTTAAATGCGATGTTATTTTTTCAAATGTTTTCTGCTTTTTTCCTATCATATTCTTTAGGGAGTCCAATTATGTATCTTTTGATATCCTTTAAATGATTGTATCTCTGTCCCATTCTTCACTTTTTTGTTATTCTTCAAATTGAAGAAATTTTCTATTGATGTATCATCAGATTCATTGACTGTATTACGTTATCTTTATTATGGTGTTAAGTACAGCCGGTGAATTTTTTCATTTAAGTTATTGTGCTTATATATTATGTAATTTTTCAATTTGTTCTGTTTCTGCTCTTATACTGAGATTCTCTTTTCCTTTGGTTCTCTTAATTATGATCACCTATTCTATTAAGTCAAATAAAATGTTTTTGCTAGTGTCTTTAACAGTCATTTTCTTTGAATTTGCATCACTCTAGTTATCCTGTGATAACTTCTATTGACCATTTATTCCTCATACAGATCACTGTCACTTGTAATTTTCCTACTGTCTAGTGATCTGGGAATCTGTCCTGGGCATGTAGTTATATGTTATAGGCACTGGAAAGTATTGGCTTTGTTCTAATGACTATTAAATTACTGAATCATGCATGGGTGGTCTCACCCTTATTGATAGAATGAAATTTTTATTCCTGGCATTTAAAGTGCAGACCTTCTGGGATTTGATCTGAGCTCTTTTGAAATCCTTAATGTGGTGGGATTTAAGCCTCCAGCTCTGTCTCTCCTGAGGTAATCAGTGGTTAATATTTCCACTCAGATTTTCAGCTGTGGGCATCTCCTGTACTCTACGGATTCCCCATTGTGCATATACAGTAAGATATTAAGCAGAGATTTCAAAACAGTTTAGACTCAAAAATTAGGTCTAGCCTTTCTGTGACTTTCCTTTTCCAATCACTCTAGCAGCCTCACACTCCAATCTCTGATACTTCAGACCAATAGTTCTGTTTACTTTCCCCTGTCCCAGAGTTCATACTTGATGTCTGCAGGATGGTAAATTTGCTATGAACTATCACCAGATCAGATTCCCCTAAAATTATATTTGGAGAGTAAAATATTTTGATATAAAATTGTAGCTGGTTTTACAAAATTAATTTTTATCTAACCTAGGGATCTGAGCTTCCTTCATGATTTTGATAAAAATTCTAGTCACATTTGCCAATTTTGTGTAAATTAATCTTAATGAACATGTGGTGATGGATACTTAGAAAACAGTTCACATCACAATAATCTACATGACTTAAGTTGATTATTAGACATTTTTGTTCTTAAAAATCAGTAACTAAAGATTATCTTTATCATTTACTTATTCAATGTATTTTATTAAATATTAATGTATGACAGGTATTGTATGTTTCCCTGAGTTTCTTCTGCTCTTTTCTACTACATTTCTCTGCCCACCAACTGTTGGCTTGACAATAGACTGATTCCTTCAGTATCTACTGTTCTGATTCTATAAATATTGCCCTCAAACATCCATTCATTATCAGGATTACAGTTGCTTTTATATACAAATATATCCCAAATTGATTTTACTTGGCTTCTTATGCTACTATAAACTTTTCCTTCCAAGGTATTTCTGTGTATCCCTACTGCAAAGGCATAAAACTAATATATATATATATATATATATATATATATATATATACACACACACACACACACACACACACACACACATACACACACACACACACAATCCTCAAATGAATCCCCACAATTCATTATGGATTTCTATTTTCTTTATCATTGTCAATATCTCAATTTTGACTCCAGGTATTAGGACATGGTCTTAGAAGACAATCAAGTTAGTTATCTAATTACTCCCTTAATAACTTTTTCAGGTAAACTAATTTAAATCAAAAATGACAAGTATTATGCTATGACTTGCTACAAGAATTATTAAATCTAATGACTCCGTAAGTTAAGTCGAATCATTTTGCCTACAAATAGAAAGCATACAACCAGTTTTCTTCACCGTGTTCTCCAAAAAAAATTACTTATTCTTCAGAAGTCTTTTGAAGTATTTTAATAAATATATATGTTCAATAACGCTTGATTTAGAGGCTAAATTTACTATACTTAAATTCAGTAGAATTTTGGGTCCCTAGTTATCAATTTGTACATGCATTGTAACAGGTGCTTAACCTTTTCTTTTTTTAAGTAAGTCAATGCCATTTGTGGATACTGTTCAGTTCTCTTTCATACAAAAAATAACTACTTTTTAAAGACAATTTAATCTGGTACACTTATGTGAGCATGTCAATCCATATTCTAGTTCTATAGTTCTACCCAAATTCATGCCTATACAACATACTGAATAAACACTGTTCTGGATCCTGGAACATCTTTGAATTAAACAGGCTAACAAGAGAGATGTATATCTGAACTACATGATCACAGCCTCTGAGGAAATAGTGTTCCTTAAGGTGTTTGATGATACTCCATCTACCCACATTGACAGACAATACGAGAAATAACCGACTTATTACGTTAAAGACACTGCTCATTAAATTACATGACCAGTCTCTTTATGTGATTTTTACATAGAAATCTATTTGTTCTTTCAATATCAGAGAATGTTGCATTTTTGGTTCACTTAATTTGTCTTTTTGGATACAGAGACTTACAATATTTACAAGATTTGTCTCTTAGTATTATTTGTCATAAAACTCAGAGCCAAATTCATAGCCTCCTTCTGCAACAGTCTGGCATTGGTGGTACAGTGGTGAGTGTGGTTACTGAGCTTTTGCAATACATGTTTAATCTATTAACCCAGTAGCGATGTTTATTCACTTTGTTTGTTTTCTCATATTGAATAAATCATCAGAGTTTTGCAAATATTTCCTCCTGTTTTGTCCCAGCTCTGTTTCTGATTATTCCTTATCATCGTAATCTGCATTGCATTGCATTTATAAACTATCGAGCCAGTTTCTGTAGAAGTTACTTTTCACTAATGACAATCTTGATTAAGGCTCAGGTTTTCTTCGATTTAAATTTTGCCAATAGATTTCTGTCCATTGCTCTCTATAACTTTCAACTCCTTTCTCAGACTTCCATCTTTATTTCCACACCTTATTCTCTCCCATTTCGCTTTTTACTTTGTCAGACAGGCTCTTTTTCTCTAGTCCTTCCTATCCCTTAACAAACATTCTGCTGCCATCGCTATGTCGATCATCATATTAAACCTACTTCAATGTTCTGTTCCAAATGTCTTCCAGTCCTTACTTGTTCTTTCAAATTGCAGCTCCTAAGCCTTCATCTTCTGTTGAGATTTGCCTATTGGCATCTCCGCTTTGTGGTTGTTTCTATTCTTTTTCATATACATATAAAAATCAGTTTGCATACTAAGGCCTGTAATTTACCCATACAACCAAGGTGAATTTCTAGGAAATGCTATTAAACACAAGTCAATGCAAAATCGGTATCTGGTATGCAGAGATTTGCTTTGCACCTAATTTTGCAGCCATTTCAATTTTTATATTGTGTCATATTGTGTTGGCAGAAGCACATTGTACTTTTAGTTGTATATGCTTTTATTATATAACTGAGCCTTGTGTTTTAAATGGGTTATAATGGGTTATTTAAAATTTCTAGAGATTAAAATATTCTTAGTAAACTAGGAAACATTGTGTTGGTTTTTTGTATGTTTTGTAAATATAACTGATAACTGTAAAACTCAGACATCCATTTTGCTTAAGAGATAGTACATCTGTGCTTTGAAGATCAAAATATATGGTCATAAATAAAGAATTGATGACAGATAGTCTTTCACATTGGTGTCCTTAATCAGGTCAGTGAGAAGTTGGTACATACTTTCATCAGAATCTTGTGAGAGTTTGGCAACTTCTAACAACTGACATTCAGAAACTAATGGTGTAATTATATTTTGCACATATTTCTGTATTCTAAGTAGGACTTGGCAAGCAGTCACTAAAAATGCACATATTTAAGTCAGTAACATCTTACTTGTGCAATTCTATAGACCACCATTTCAGCTGTGATGCAAGTATTTTAGCAATAAGGAAAATTTATGAATAAAAATATAATTTACTGAATACCTTGGCAGTTAATGTTGATCGCTTCATCACAGTTCAGTCATGTTTAGAAAATTTAAGCAAGCTGTGTGATTACTCCAGGAAGCATGGAATGATGTGTTCAAATTAGTACCATCTGTGGATAGAAAGAGTTTGAAGTTTTTAGTCATTCTTAAAGAATGGAAATCTGATTCTCCATGCTAAAATGAGTGTAATCCTTTTTGTATCTGTAATTCAATAGGGCAGTTGCCTTGAAATAGTCCAGTTCAACACACACTTCATCAAAAGAGAAGATACTAGATATTAATGAGTGGTATTGGTGGTTACTTATGAGTATTTGTGAGGGTGCCTTGTTAAAAATATTGTCTATGAGTTATGCTATATGTTTGCCCTCAGATCATATTTAGTTCTGATTCATCTTTCTGAATACATTGATAGAAAACTGACAGATGTTGTGCCACATGAAATTCAAAGGATTGCATCAGTGAATCATAATTTATTCACAAGTTAACAGATACTTACTGATCATTCCATCTAAGGTTGCCCCATCTCTTTGCCTGTCACATGGCAGGCCACTAAAATTCTTATTATGCTTTCAGTAACCAGTTTAAAAACAACTTTTGCCCAGACTTTTTGTTCTCTAAAACCCTTATTTGAATAACACTAGACTCTGTCAACTATACTAACTTGGTAAAAATTTTTACTTTGCATGAAAATTTGTCATTAAAGTCTTCTTTCCTAATACCTGAACTTCAGAGGAAAAGAATTGGTCGGAGAATCATAGATAAGTAGTTGTCCCTAAAGAGAGGATTACACAGGGCTACTTCCTCTGCCACTTCTTGCTGATTAGCTAATGAATATATTCCCTATGAACAGTGACTTAGTGAACCCTAGAGAAAGGAGATTGGAGCATAGAAGGAATGGTTGGCAGTAAAAGAAAGTGAAATATCAGGATCATATTCCCTGATTCCCCAGTGGAGAAAGAGCGTAATGCAAAGTTTTAAAAAATTAAAATTAGCATGAAACTAACTTGTCAAGTCTCCCCAAAATTCTATTGATGAAACTAAAGATCTCAGTATAGAATACTTACTATGGCAGAATCTCTTCCTACATGTCCAACTCTTTCTCTTCCCACTCACTTCCTTGTGGACATGGAAGCCTTTATTAAATGTTTGCAACATGGAATATTCTTCTCTCTGGTTTTAACCTACTGTGGGGCTATTCATCTGGGAAGCTACTTCTTATTCTTTAGGTAACTAATTAAATTATTCTTTATCGGGAAAGTCCTTTCTCGTCATCTGTCCAAATCAAATTCCCTATTATATCCCCTAACCATTTGCTCATTATATTTAAAAAATGCTTACTACATGGCATTTTTGTTCCAAAGTCCTGGGAGATACAGTCCAAAATGCAGATTTAGATTTCCACATGTATATAATTTACAGATGAATATACATGTTTTGGAGTGTTTGTGTACTATTTTATTGATGTGGACATAAAAGAAACTTTTGTGTAGAACATTTGAATGCAGAGGAAATAAAAATAGTTTAGATGTCATTAGAGTAGATTTTCAGTGAAGAACTAAGATTTATAGGAAAGTAAATATTATTTCAAATAAGAAAGCTTTAAAAACTAATACAGTTATCTGAAAATGAATTTGAAAATGAAGCCCCTCATAATTTTAAGTTTTGCTTTGTTGTATATATTTAGACAAAGGCTACATAAGTGGTGATTGATCATTTTGTAAAGGGGGATTATGTTAGATTTATACTGCTGTATAACAGGTTATCATATGCTTTTGGCTTAATATAACACCATATGTCAGATCATAGTGCTAGAGATCAGAGGTCAAGGGAGGCTATTATTTGATTTTTCATGAAGTCTCACAAGCTAAAATGGAGTTGTCATTTAACTGTTTTAATTGTTTTTGTGTCAAATTTAGCCTTCTTCAAAGCTCGCATGGTTGTATCAGAATTCAGTTCTTTGACACTGACAGATGAAGGTGCCTTTTTCCTGACTGGCTCTTGACCAAGGGCTGCTCCCAGTTCCTGGAGATAATAGACATCTTTTATCATAGAGTCTCTTTCTTCTCAAACATAGCAATGGGAAAATTGTTATACATCGATTCCAGTTCTTGTTTCAAATCTCTTACTGTCTTTTCTAGAACTAGGCAAAGAAAATACTCTTAAAAGACTGATGCTTAAAGGTCAGATCCATTAGATATCTCTCTATAATAGTAATCTGTTTTGGATTTTAATTAAAGCAGCAAAATTTCCTTCCCATTTGTACTTGGACCACTGTTGGGTTAAAGAAATGAAAGAAATTGCATGGATGGGGGCTGGGAATCTTGGGGAAAATTTGTAGGGAGGTAAGTTGATCAAGATGATTTCTAAACTTCCTTCAAATTTTGAGAGTCTGTGATTTTGTTATTCCTTTGCCTGTCACTGATTCAGCTACCAAAATCAATATTTTTAAAACTGAGTTATTTTCTACTGCTATCATCTTATTTTTTTCTTTCCAGAGCAAACCAAGTAGGCTGTGAATTTTTTCCTTTTTCTACAATTACCAGGCTACACTTAAAAAATATAATTCTGAACACCTCATTCTGGCACCTTTGATAGCATTCCATTGTCTCGCTAACTCTCTGCAGGTCCCCCTGATATAGTAAGTATGCAAGCTATTATGGAGCCTTTATGTCTGTTATTGTCAACAGGATCTATACATTACACTCAAATTTCAATTTAGCTAACATCGGACACTCCTGTAGAATCTCCATCTTTAGAGTCAGTGTAATCTTGTCTCGCATATCATTTTCTCTGAAAACTCCTGAACCTTCAAGGCAGTTATACTTCTCTCCTTCATGTAGAATGCTTGAAAACTATACATTATGTTCAAGTGACATACATTTAAATTTAGTGACTGAGAGATTTGACTAAATTATATGATTTATACTTTTTAACCAATTCTAAATCTGCTTGCTCTATAAACAAAATTGTTCCTAAAAATAATATTTTCCTTAATTGCTATTCTTCGTGATAACCAAAAATAAAATAGTGTGTTGCACATAGTACATTTAGTATTTTGTCTATAACTTTTAAGATAATGACTAATTATATGTAGGAAGAATTGATGATAAATATTAATTAAAAGCTGAGTAAGCAAAACTGATTCTATGACTTTAAGTAATATGATAATTGTTTCCATTAAGTTAGACCTCTTCTTGTCTCCTTTCAGGCAAATATATAAGTCACAGATCTGTAGATAATTAGGAAAAATTTTAAGAGGAAATTGACATTTTTAACTCAAGTCTAGACCTTGTCACTCATCTGTCCAGTGTTGGCTATCTCACTTTGAGTATCTGAGCAGTGTTTCAACGTCAGTTTTCTCAAAATAAATGCTAGTGTTTCTCCCCCAAACTCACTTCTTCCTGTTATCTTCTTTTTGGTTATTAGTGACTTCTTTCTGTTTGTTCATTGGAATGGCCCTAGAGCTTTCCTTTAGTCCCCTCATTCTCTAATATTGAACATGTCAAGCATCAGCAAATACTATCCCTTCTCTTTCAGGATGTCTTTATGTTTCACTTCTGGTGCTGCCATCTTAGTCCAAGGTTATCACATTGTCATTATCATTGCAGTACCTAGGAATCAGTCTTCTTGTTTCTACCCTTGTTACCCTTCTATCTGTTCTCAAGCTGGTAGCTAGAGTGATTCTGTGAAAATGTGTTGAAACCTGTCATTCATTTGCTCAAATGAAGGCTATAACAAAATCTGGTTATAAGGTAACAATCTGGCCTCCAGTGTCTCTTCTCAGACTTGTTTCTTATGGCAATTCTGATCTTGTTTTTTCTCAAAAATACAAGCCATGCTTTCACCTTAAATCCTTTAATCGTATTTCTTCTGTTGTGAATTTTTTTCCTGAAATATTTATATGGCTATCTCCCCATCTTCATCAGGAATGTAAGGTCTTCTAATCAGTAAGGCCTTCTCCAATAACCCAACTTAAAATATCTTTATCACTGAAGCTCTGTCTCTTTTGATTTCTTACTTACTATTCTCTACAGCATTGATCATAATCAGAAATACTGCATGTAATACCTATTTATATTGCAAGAAGACCCCCCTCAAATTTATATTTCATGAGGGGAAGGATTTTTCTTTGGTTTTATATTTCTAGCATCTACAATAATACCTGCACAGTTGGGTGGTTACTAGCTATTTATCTAATATTGAACTAATATGACATATTTAGGAATAAGAGTTTTCTAAATGTTTATTAATTTTCTTTAAATGTTAATATTGTTAATATGTACTTTTCATGGAGTAGGTAACTATAATTTTCATTGAAGTCATTGTTATTATTTTTTTCATCTCAGTGTTCTTAGCATAGACTCTTGAAAATATAAAATGAAAAACATGGTTGAAAAATGTTTCAGGACCATAGATCTTTCATATTTCTAGCCATAAGATGCTTACAATATTTTTGAAATAAACCCTTGAGTAAAAGACATGAGCTTTATTGTATCTTGAATCCTCAGCACCAGGCCCAGATGCTGACATGTGGTTTTCACTTAGCAACAAACCCATTGGACCAAGTAGGGCCATGTGATTGTAAATGATATATTGATACCTCCATCTGTATACTAGTATCAGTGTGCATGATTCTTGGGAATTGAATACTAAAAATTCACACTATACTGAGGGAAATAGGATGATATGAACTTGGAATTTTCTTTTCTACAAGTAAATTATTTCCTTCTATGTGATGCCAAAATATATTTGTATAAGGTATGTATGAGCATTTGAATCAAAACAAGCCAGGAATAATCATGATGATTTTGTCCTCTCCCCATTTGAAATAGTGGCCTCTGAAGCATAACTAAGACTCTGTTCATTAATTGTGGGGATAATAATTTAAGGAGTATTGTAATTTGACAAAGCTCTACTATGTGCTTCATAATAGAATATTTTTAAACATCATTTTATTTGTTTATAAAATGTTTGGTAATTTCTCCTTTAATTTTTAGTTCCAAGTGTTCCTACAAACATTGCACTTTCTAATGTTCAGTCAACTAGTGCAACATTGACTTGGATAAGACCTGATACTATCCTTGGATACTTCCAAAATTACAAGATAACAACTCAGCTTCGTGCTCAAAAATGCAGAGAATGGGAATCTGAAGAATGTATTGAATATCAAAAATTTCAATATCTCTATGAACCTGACATAACTGAAGAGACAGTATATGGATTAAAGAAATTTAGGTGGTATCGATTTCAAGTGGCTGCCAGCACCAATGCTGGCTATGGAAATGCTTCCAACTGGATTTCTACACAAACTTTGCCTGGCCGTAAGTAATATCCTGGCATATACATACTCATGTCTATTATGATCTATGTTTTTATAATCATGATTTCTATTTAATTCAACTGTATATATAATTATTGAACATAAAAACAATTTAGTATACAGGCTAACTTGTATAACAACATATCTATATTTAATTGAAACCCAATGGATAATGAAATTTTGGTGATTATTAGAGTTTTCCTTAAATTATCAAAGTTGTACCAAAAATGGGCTATTTATTTATTTATTTACTTGAGACAGGTCTATGTGGTTTAGGCTGTCTTTGAACTCATTATGTAACCCAGGCTGGACTCAAACCCATGATAATACCTCTACCTCGGGCTCCCAAATGCTGGAATTATAGGATTATGTCACCACATCTGGTGAACTTGGGTTTTATATTGCAACAAAGCATGTGGAAAATGTCTCTTGTGAGATACCAGTAGGCCATACTGATTACTACGAAAGAGGCTCTTTCTTCATCAGTGCCTAAATTTCCACTTCACGTTTTGAGGCTCTGCTACTTTTAAACTGGATTTTGTAGCCTTTTAATGAGCTTAGACTTCCACTCTCTTTCCCTCTCCCTCACCCTTTTCCCTATCTTCCCTTTCTCTTTTTCCCCTGTTCTTTCCCAGGTCCATCTCACTCTCTCTACCTCTCTCCTCCTCTCTCGCCCTGTCTCTCTTTCTCCTTCTTCTTTTCCTCTTTCGCATTCTCTCACCATTTTTCTGATTAAATAATTTTTCCAATGTTTGTTCAAAGAAATGCCAAATGTCAAACTCCCAGCTTGATATAAGGGAAGAAAACAATACGAAGAAACATAAATAATCTCTCAAAATTGTCCCACCTTCTATACATCTTTCAAAAAATGCTCTTCCATAGAAATCATTCAAACTATAGCTAAAGGTTCCTCTTCAAACTTTACTTTTATATTTTAAAATTAACTGGTCATCCTGTTCACTTAGACCACATCACTAACCATATTTAAATAAATTTCTGTTCCTCATCCAGAACCTGATACGTGTATAGAATTATAATGATTTCCATGCAATGTAAATCAGCTGCCTGTGAAATCTTGCAAGCTGGAAAGCTAAGAAATGGCTATATATTCTCTGAAATTCCATTTCTGGCTCAACCCCAGCACTTCAGAGCAAATTTTTGTCTTTTAGTTTACTCATTCTGACACCACCACATATAAATCCTCCAAATATGGGACTTCTGTTACCAATTTCTTCCCCTGACTAAGGCTCTCACTCATTGATTCCTTGGAAATCCAAATCACATTTTCTTAAACATTTTGGTACTGATTAGCAGAGAAATACACAAATACACACACCATACATTCACATACATGCAAGCACACACACGCACATCTGCTTGGGAACGCACGTACTCAATAACCACGTATGCAAACATTTACAACTAGATTTTCAGTGGCAAGTGATTTCTGTGTAAGGCCTGTATAGATAGTGAAACAGACTTTGATCAAGAGCATTTTACAGGCCACTGAATGTGTCTTTTGTCAAAATTTCCCAGAGTGGCATCATGTTTGTAATAGAAAATGACTAATAAATGTTTGTTAATGTATTTCAACATTGCAGGCAGAATCCTGATAGCACAGCTGTCAACATATTATTCACCCAATTCTTCTTTCAGCACTTTAACTTTGTTTCTGTCAAGACCTGCCCTGCTTGGTAGTTCTCTCTCAGTCTGTTTTTCTGGCTGCCCCTTATGTTTTATTTCTTTCCTAGACTTTAAATATTAGATCTATTTAATATACTCATGTGATTTATATTTGGCCTTTTCTCTTCTTTACCACCATGCAGCCCCTAGGAGAGTGTAAGTGTCCTTCTTCTACTATATGGATTTAAATCCCCATATCTGTTTCCAGTCCTGTAAACTCCACAGAACTACTGATCTGTGTATTTATCTCATCAGTGATATCATTGAGCACGTGTGCCAAACGAAGCTCTCAAAACTACTATGATCTCAACCCAAACCTTGTCATCTCCTGGCCTTTCTTATTTCAGTGAAATATACCATTATTCATCTGTTTACAGAAAATGAAAATCCAGACAGTGTTCCCTTCTTCCGCAATTTAGCCAGTGATTCATTTCAAATTCATCATCTAAACCAGCCCTTCCATTTGCACTTGTCAAGCCTTTTGTAACTGCCTCTTCTGCAGTAACCTGACTGGCCTCTTTAGCTGTTAGGCTGATCTTTTAAAGCCTAAAACAGATATTGCTTCTTGCTTAAAGTTACTAAATGAATTCCTATGACTCTTAAAATTAAACTCAAATTTCTTAACAGGATTAACAAAGCCTTACATGACCTGTTTCTTACCTAACACTTTAACCTCACCAATAACCACTTTCCCTCTTACCTTCACATTCCACCCACATTAGACTTCTGTTGCAGCTTCAACACAAGAAAATCCTAGAATTTGGGCCTTTTCTGTTTAACTGAAATGTTTTACCACATTTTATTTCACATAAACAAATGAACATCTCTATATTGTTTTCTACTTGTGATCCCTGCTTAGAATAAATTTAATTGACCACTCAATTTAAATTAACCATGCATTAATTTTCTGTAACATCATTGGTTTGTAATGAACATTCATAAATACCTTTTTTTTAATTGTTTGTTTTTAGAGACTGTCTTTCTTATCGCTATTTCTTCGAAGTCTAAAATAGTCCATGGAATCAGTATGGACTCTAGAGACAACTCACAAATAAGTGAATCTTGATTAAATAAAGTATAGTGGGTAAAGGAGAAGGAATTATTTTCTCATGTACATGATGGTAAGGACAATACTGTCATAACAAAGAAAAGAGAAGTATGGAAAGACAAAACTGAATTTTGGGATTAGTCAACAAGGATAATTATTTTGCACCTGCGCCTTGAGAAGAAACCATTCTAATTTGCATTCAAATAACAATAAATATGTGCATAAAGATTAGCATATGGGTACAGATGAGTGTTTAGTTGCTTCAGCTGACAGGTATAAATAAAATCACATGTGCAGATTTGATAGAAAAATGAGACATCTGACTGAAAGAACAAATTTCAAAGCCCCAGGAACTGAAAGTTGCATGATAGAGTGACACAGGTGCCATTATGAAAGAAGTTGTCTGGTGTAAGATAATTGAGAGCAATGGACAATTTAACAGAAAATGTGATGTCTAAAGGGACAGTTGCTACTTAGCTCTGGCTGATTATTTTTCTATAGACAGTCCATGATATTTTAGAGAAAGGGGAAGTTTGCATGTTTTATGTTAAAACAATATCTTAGTTGAAGCTAATTTTTTAAAACTAAAAAAATAATAATTGTTTAACCTCAATATATGACATCACAGCTGTGGACAATTGTGCTAAAATATATGTTTGCTTATATGTCTTCTGCCATGAAGGGCTCCATCCTGCTCCTTATGAGCATCTCATGTAGGAGAACCTGCTTCTACCTACTACTCTGTGCCAGGAATTTCTAGTGTGTCATCTTTAAAAGCACACTTAACACTAGTAAGATTTTAATTAGCATAAAACAACATAATGGCACTTTGATAGCTGCCCTGCCCTTGCGGGAACCCAGATGAACAGTGCCATAGGTGGGAAGCCTCTCTGATCGCCGCTCTGCCATCAAGGGAACCCAGGTGAAGGTCACGTGAGGAGGGTGGCCCCTCCCCTCACTACTGCCAGGAGTGAGGTGAAATTATTGCAAAGAGTCAGAGACCAGAAGGATTGCCAGCGACACGTTAGTCAACATAGTCTCAATTAAGGCACACTGGATGGACAGGGGAGACTAGTGGCATGAAAATTCTGAAGTAACAATAACGATACACACCAACAGGTGACTGAGGCCTTCGCAGGACTAGCAACCAGCTTGGGAAGAATCTGGACAGAGGACATCTCTAAAGAACAGATTTTCCCTAGAGAGGTCCTAATACTAGTGCTATACCTACCTACTACAAAAACTCACAAGGATCATCACAGAAAACAAAACAAAAAGCTTTTGAAATAGAAAATGCCAAGATGAAGAAGCAAAATGCAATTTCAGACCTCCAGCCCACATAGAACAAGTCTAGAGACATTGAGCACACTCAGCTACATCTGAAGCCTGATTTGCTCCTTACCCAGGACTCTGAAGGTAATCAAGTTATCAGGCACCAATTTTGAATGTTTATTTGAAGGTCTGGTTCTGAAAGCATCTTAAAATGGTAGAAAATACCTTTTAGGTGGAGGTGGGGGTTGAAGTGGGAACACAACATAGGATTAAGCTATCATTATCAAGCAAGATGGAATACACACACCTGAAATTTCTGACAAAAAAGCAACTGAAGTATAGAAACAAATCCATGAGTTTATAGAGGAAATTAGATCAGAAATAACCTCTCAAGTAAAAAAAAGAAATGTCGACATTTTTAAAGGAAATGCTCAGTAAATCTAGAGCAGAGATAGATAAGAAAATAGATGGTGATAGGAAGAGGATGGAAATCATGCATGAAGAATATCAGAAACAAACAGAATGCATGAATGGATTCAAGCATATATTGAGGAAATTAAAAATTCCATTCAAAGCTGGCAAAACTGCTTGAATGAAACTGAGACAGACTTTCAGACCTTGAACACAGGATCACAGCTAGCAATCATGAAAGGAAAGATGTCTTGAAAGTAACAAAAGATCAGGAAACAACAACAGCTACAAGACAACACAAAGAAAAACAACATAAGCTTTAATCCGTGTCAATGAAAAAACAGGAGGAAACACTAATGACATAAAGAAACTGTTTCAGAAGTAACAGCAGAAAACTTCCCAAGCGTGAGAAAGAGTCGGACACACAGATAAGTGAAGCATATAGAATCCAAATTAGCCATCACCAAAATGAATCTACACCCAGACATATAATAATCAAGACCCCAGAAATTCATCACAGAAAGAATACTAAAAGCTGTTAGAAAAAAGAAACAGATCACCTATAAAGGAAAGCTGATCAGAATCACCGTAGATTTCTCAACACAAACACTCAAAGCAAAAGAGCTTGGAGTAAAATATATCAAGTTTTGAAAGAAAACAATTTCCAACCCAGACTGATGTACCCTGCAAAAATGTCTTCAAAATTAATGGAGAAATAAGATACTTCCATGACAAAGAACAACTGAAGAAATTCATTACCGTCAAATCAACTCTATGAAGGGTACTAAAAGATATTTAGACGGAGACAAAAATGACCATAATTTCAAGAAACCGCCAAGCACAGCAAGCAATTAAACAGAGGGGAAAAGTAGGGAATCAACAGCAAGAAAATAACAGGACAAAGCTAATACATATCAGTTATTTTTTTTTTTACAATGGAATACTTTTTTTTATTTAAGTGAAGAAAAATAAAACAAAACAAAACAAAACAAAAGACAACATATATAGCAAAAACAACAAGCAAAAGAGACAAACAAATGACTATAGTAAATACACAACATTGCAGGTTTACAAAACCGGAAGATAGAAGCTTGACAATGGTTGCAATACTGTGCATCGTTATCTTTAAAATGGTTTCTTACATTAACAGATATAGACATGCAAGATTGATCTAATCATATGAGTATTAATTATTCTTTCTCAATAACAAATACATTCAGCAGTGTTTTTTAGTTATCTTACATATACATATATACAGGTCTATATCTTTTCTTCTTCCCTTTTCTCTTTCCGCCTATTCCCTTCCCGATTATTTTTGCTCTTTGAGCTGTTTTTTACCCTTACGTAGTATTTATTATAGATTTTGAATCATATATACTTTTCCATTTCTTACACTAGGGAGACAATATGGTATTTACACATGTGGGTTTGATTTATCTCGCTTATGAGTGTGGTTTCAAGTCATGACCATTTACTTATAAAAGTCTCAATACAATCTTTCTTAATAGCTGAGTAGTACTCCATTGTATAAAAATACCACATCTTTTTTATCCATTCTTTGAGTGATGGGCACTTGGGTTGTTTCCAAGATCTGGCTATTACAAATTGGGTTGCTATAACCATGGGTGCACAAATATCACTGTGGTATGATGTTTTCAATTCTTCTGGGAAAATGCCCAGAAGAGGGATATTATCACTGGGTTGAATGGGATCTCTAATCCTAACTTCTTGAGGAATCTCCACACTGACTTTCACAGTGGTTGCACCAGTCTACACTCCCACCAACAGTGAAGAAGAGTTCCTTTTTCCCCACAGCCCCTCCAGCATTTGTTGTTGCTTGATTTTTTAATCTTGGCTATTCTTTCTGGGGTGAGATGGAATCTCAGTGCTGTTTTAATTTGCATTTCCCGAATGACCATTGACGTTGAACATTTTTTTCATATGTTTATTTGCCATTTGTATTTCTTTCTCTGAGAAGTGTGTATTCATCTCAGATGCCCATTTTTGGATTGGGTCCTTGAATTTTAGGGGCCTGATTTCTTTTAATTCTTTATATGTTTTAGATAGAAGTCCTTTGTCTGATGGAGAGTTGGCTAAGATATTTTCCAGTTTGTGGGTTTTCTTTTCACTCTGCTGGAGATTTCCTTTGACATGCAAAAACTTTTTAGTAGGATGAGATTCCACGTGTTGATTCTGGGAAGTGTTTCGCGTGCAATCTGATTTTTGTTCATGAACTCTCTGCCTACTCCTATGTCATCGAGATTTTTACCTACTCTGTCTTCTAGTAAGTTTAGTGTCTCTGTTTTTATATTCAGATCTTTGATCCATTTTGACTTTATTTTAGTGCATGGTGATAGGCATGGATCTAGTTTTAGTTTACAGCATATAGAAAGCCAGTTTTTCCAGC
>RJWM01020971.1:0-36161 GCA_004363535.1 Dasyprocta punctata
TGTGAGAAAACCATTGGTGAAGCTCCTGTTAGACTTGGCCGTTTCCCCATCTCTGTACTCCGCCCTTTGAATCCTTGCATATTCTTATCTACTGCTCTTTTTGTTTTCCCTTCCCAAATGCCTTCTATTCTTTCTTCCATTTTTAGTTTCTCTACATCCTTGATTCCTTCTCTTCTTCTTTAGATTCTTATCTGCATATTCATACCCTCATCAAATTCTTCATTCTCTTTTCTTGGGCTAATATCTATATTCCATGTATCATCTGGTTGCTTCAGGATTGGATAATGGTCTCATCTTGTCTTTATAGCCAGCTTGTCCTGTGTCATGTGTTTGCTCTGTGATCCCTTGGTGCTTCTTATGAGGCCAGGCACAGTGCAGCCATCTGAATTTAGTGATGCCTGTTGGATAGCAGGTAACCTGCTTCCCTCTGACTTTCCGTCCCTAGAATGCTTGGACTCAGGAATGAGGGTCAGAGTCAGATGGTGCTATGACTCATGCACTCATAGTTGGGGCTTTTCTTGGGTGTATGGGTTAAGAGTGGATATGGAAATATGAATGAAGAGTGTGTGATAAATTAAAATTAGTCCACTGATTGGTTTAGCATAGTTCTGGGTGCTGGTAATGGGAAGTCCCACCCTGCACATAGGTGACACCAACCAATAGGCTTGTAGATTGAATGAATAAAAAGGGAAAAGGTGATTCATTACTGTTGCTTTACTGCCTCCTGCCTTCCCTGGATGAACTGTTTATCCTTTGCCATGCCCCTCTGCCCTCCCTCCCCGCCTTGGAGGTAGTTGACTACAGACTGAAACTTCTACAAGATATGAGCTAAAATAAACTTCTTCTTCTTTAAATTGTGGGTATTGGGTATTATGTCTCAGAGACAAGAAAAATTAACTAAGACAGATGGAGGAGCCACCATAAAGAGAGCTTGTCTTTGGCACAGGGCCTCTAAGAATCTTAGCTCCCTTAAGAGGTTCACCATTTGTTCTATGATTATAGGTAACCTGGAGAAGAACTTCAACATGAAAGTTGGGATTTCTGAATGGGGCTCATGTTCTGGTACCATCTGACAAGATAGCCTTGGACAAGTCACTTCTCTGGGTCTCTTTTTTTCCTCTGTATAAATAAAGGACTTCAAGTTTCAAGGTCTCTACTCTTTCTTCATGTATATTTATACTGATGAAGCTATGTGGTTCTTAACCTGATCAATTAATTTAATTGAATACTTGAAAGTTATAGGAAAATATTGTACGTATGTACATTTTTTTGGAAAGAGGACGTATAATTTTCATAAAGTTGTGAAAGGGGTCTTGAACTAAAGTGTTTCACAATTCGAAGTATTTGTCATTAAAATTTCAATGTGTGTGTTTCTACCCAGTGTTTGAAAGAAAAGGGAAAAGGATGTGACTGCTTTGAAAGGAAGATTTTATAAGTTAAATGGGGCCTATTGAGTTTTTTTTTCTCAAGCAGGACTTCAGTGAGGCACAAATATTTCTTAAGAAACATTTACAACAAATGAGTGAGAAAAGAAAATCACAAACAATAAAGTAAAATTCCCTCACCTTTTTTTTTTTTTTTAGCAGTATTGGATGAAGGTTATCTTTTTTTCTTCCAATTCACTAACTCTCAAGAGCAGTCCCTATTTTCTTTATAATAAAATTAATTAGTTTCTGGTCTTCCTCTTTGGCTAACATGTTTGGTCATTCACATATACACACAACTACACAGAATACATATGGTCGTATAAAATGAATTTTCATTTATCACTCATATTTTACCATAAAATTCTACTTTGTATCTCTTTATTTACTGTTGAATATTCCATTATATGAGTGATGCTATGATTAATTTAGCATTTCTATTATCAATATGTATTCAGCTTCCTTCCTTTTTCCTTCTTTCCTTCCTTCCTTTTTTCTCTCTCCCTCCTTTTCCCTCCCTTCCTTCTTTCTTTCTTCCTTCTAACAGGTAAAGATTAAGGGGCACTTCATGCACAATAAAGTAAGAACCTCCAAAATCTTCTCTTAAAACTAAACACTAAATAAAATATTGCCAGATCAACTCATTCAGAACTCTGGAAATTAACAGAAAGTTTGCAGCATCCTGAGGAACATTTATTTAAAAAAACAGTAGAATGTCAATAATGACAGCAAGATTTCTGGGCACTCGACTTTGCCCTATTCCCATCCACTTCTCCCCAGATGTACAATATTTTTGAAGGCCAACAGCTTCTCTCAGAAGCCGTGAAAACCAGCAAACTAACAGACACTACTAGGTTTGGAGCTATTCACAGAATCCCACTCCTAGATAATTTTGCGGAAGATACCTGGCAAAACCTGATTTATAGGACTGGTTGTTATTTGATCTGACCTAGAGTTTGCTCAAAAGGAAAAGCCCTATCTCCAATGTTTTTGGAAAAGAATGTATGGCAATTAAAAAAAACCACCACCACCACCCCAAAAAACATAGCTTCCTGAGGCAGCTGTACTAACTGGGGAAGAGAAGCTGGCCAACAAACTTATAGGAAAGATATAAAGAATGAGATGTATATTCAGCACCACAGAGGGCTTCACAATATTTCAGTATAGTTTCAGACACTTAAGAGGCTACATGCACGTGGAGAGCTGTGCACATAACCAGGAAAAGTCTAAGAAGATCCTAACTTTTCATGCCTTGTCAACCTCGAGGCTCTGTGAAGGCATGCAGTGAAGGCCAAAGCAAACTGCAAACTACCTGCCTGGCCACTGAAGGCATGCCTCAATACAGCCACAGAGCCCCTCTCCAAAAGGTAAAAAAATTCTTTACAATTCAGATTTTTAAGGAAATCTCTCAATCATTAAGGGACCACTTAGCTAACCAATAAAGATTCAATGGAACACTGTGAAAGTTACAGATTTTACAGAACTAGTCCAGAAAGGAGCTAAACAAACAAACAGTGACAAAACAGAGCATTAACATAATAAAATGCAGAAACAATTACAATAAACAATAATAAAAATACCTGAGAAGAGGCATTGGTCTGATTTTCAGAGTTGCCACATTGTAATTATTTAAAATGACCAGTTTTCAGGAAGAAATTGTAAGGCACACAAAGAACACAAATATGTGGCCCATATACAGGTTACAAAAAAGCAATCAATAAAAACACACTGGGGGAGCCCGGATATGGATTTACTAGACAAAGATTTTAAGTCAGCTATTAAAAATACTCACAAAGAGCTAAAGGACTTGGTACACGTACATAACACATACATGTACCAACAACACAGGGAATGCAAGCATTATGTACTACAAACACGTACAAAAAAATGTAGGGGATGAAGGGATGAGTAGAGAGGGGAGGGAGGGAAGGGAAAGGGGATGAAAAAAGTAATTAAAATGTGTTATATGCATGTACCAACTTCCCACAAGGAATGTAAATGTTATGTAATACATGCATATAATAAAAATTAAAAGAGAGATAAGGTTTTAAATAAACAAAAAGGTAAAGGACACTATGAATAAAGAATAAAAGGAAAATATGAAAAAGGATGAATCATCAAATAGAGAATGCAAAGATCTAGAAATTATTTTAAAAAATAGAAATCCTAGTGTTAAAAAGTACAATAACTTTAAATGAAAATATTTTTACTGGGCCTCAATAGCAGATTTGAGATGGCAGGGCAATCAATAATCATGAATATAGGTCAGTTGAGGTTATCCAGTTTGAGAAAAAGAAATGAGGTACAATGGGCAGAGAAATTCTCAGATTTCAGGGAGCCCATCAGCATAAGAATGTGCACACAACAGGAGTCTCAGAAAGGGAGAAAGAAGTAGAAAGGCTGCTGAAGAACTAATGACTGGAAACATTCCTAATTTAATGAGCAGCATTATTATACTTATTTAAGGAGTTCAGCAAAACTAGTAGGATAAATTCAGAGATCTACACACAGGCACAACATGATGACATTGTCAAAAATCAAAGAATCTTGAAAGCAGCAAGAGGTGCTCAGTAAGATTAACAACTGACTTCTCACCAGAAGCCATGGAAGTCAGAAGATAGTGGGATGATCCATTCCAAGAGTCAACCAATAATTCTATAAACTCACCTTCATAAGATAAAGAAAAGCATCATACATTGCCAGAAAAACAAAATATGTGGAAATTCATCAGATCTGCCCTAAAGGAAGTACTAACTTCAGGCTAAAATGAAAAAGCACTGGACATTAATGCAAATCCACAGGAGAAATAAATACTAGTAAAATCAACAATGATGGAAAAATTTTATTAAAAGTCAGAAAAAATAAGTTTTTAGGGAATAATATGAATACCTGTATGCCAACAAGTTAGATGCCAGTTTTGGTAAAGTAGACAAATTCCTGGCAAGACATAAATCTCCACTAGGTCAAGAGATAATAGAAAATGTGAATAAACCCACAATAAACAAAGAGACCACATTAGTAGTTTAAAAACTCAGCCCAAATCACTTCACTGATAAATTCTACCAAATATTTAAAGAACTGATACCAATCATTCAGATACTCTTTCAAAAAATAGAAGAGAAAGAAACTTCCCAATGTATTAATAGAAGATAGTATTACATTTACATGACAATTGGGTAAAGATATTACATGAAAATATTATAGACTACTATTCCTTTCAAAAGTATAACTAAGTTCCTTGTAAAACTACCAGCAAGTTGAGTCCAGTAACACATAAAAAGGATTATCTCCCAGAACAAAATAAGCTTGTTCCAAAAATTCAAGATCGTTTTAACATCAGAAAATTAATGTGTCATAACATGTCAATGGACTAAAGGATAAAAGTCACATGATTGTAAATGCAGAAAAGCATTTGCCAAAATACAGCAAACACCCTATTGTGATCAACATATTTTTAAAAACCTAGGAATGGCAGTGAATTTCCTCAATCTGGCAAAAGCATTTTTGCAAAGTCCACAGCTAACATTATATTTAACAGTTGGAAAAAAAAAAGCTGAAAAACTTCCCCAGAAGATTAGAAAGAGACAAAGCTCTCTGCTCTTGCCAATTCTACTAAACAGTGATTTGGAAGTTCTAGGTAGGTCAGTCAGGCAAAACAAACAAACAAACAAACAAACAAACAAAAAAACAGATTGGAAAGGAATAGAAAAAGTGTATTTGCATAAACTATATCTTGTATACAGAAGTTCTCAAAGAATCTGTGGTTCAAAATATCATTCATTTGACAAGGCTGCAGGCTTTGAGATTGGCATAAAAAATCAGTTATATTCGTATTCACAAGCAATGAGTAACTTAAGAATGGAATTAAGAAAACAACTGCATTTGCAGTTACTTTAAGTAAACACAATACTTGGGGATAAATTTAATGAAAAGAGCAAGATTTGTATACCAAGAAGTACAAAACATTATTAAAAGAAGTGGAAGGAGAGTCAAACAAATGAAAACATCATATATTTTTAACATGGCAATTCTCCTCAACTTACCTACAGATGCTAAACAATTCCTTTTAAAAACTCAGCTGTTGTTTTCCCTGACCCTAGAATTCAAGTGGAAATATGAAGGACTTAGATTAACTAAAATAATTTTGAAAAGAAGAACAAAATTGGCCCACTCACACTTTCTGATTTTGAAATGTACTGTATGCAAAGCTATAACAATCAAAATAGTGTTGTACTGGTATGGGATAAATACTTGAGTCAATAAAATAAAACTGAAAATACAGAAGTAATTTATAATGATTTGCGGTCAGTTGATTTTCAGATGGATGCTGAGGAAACACAAGGTGAAATAACACTGGATGTTCACAAGAGCAGTGAATTTGGGTCCCTATTTCATATCACATACAAAATTTAACTTTCTAAAAATGAGATGTGTAGTCCTAAAGTGTAAGAGTTAAAACTAAACAACTCTTAAAATACAACAAAGGTGTACATTTTCATGACTCGTTTAGACAATACTTTCTTAGCTATGACCCAAAAAGCACAAGGAACAAATCAAAAATATATAAATTGGACTTTATTAAAACAAAGAGTTGGGCTGGGGATTTAGCTCAGTGGCATAAGCGCCTGCCTGGCAAGCACAAGGTTGTGAGTTTGATCCCTGGTACAAAACAAAAAAAAAAAAAAAATTAAAACAAAGAGTTTATTCTTCAAAAGAAACCATCAAATAAATGAAAAGATTACCCACAGACTGGAAGAAAATATTTTCAGATCATGCCTCTGATAAGGGACTTGTACCAGAATATTTGAAGTCTTATAACTTACAACAAAGTAAAATAACCCAACTTAAAAATAGGTCAGATATTTGAACAACCATTTGTTTAAAGAAGATATGAAAATGACCAATAAACACATGAAAGATGGTCCACATTTTTAGAGATTAAAGAAAGGCAAATCAATACCACTCAATATAATTTTACATATACTAGGATGGGTAGAAAGTAGCAAACAACCAAAAAAACCTCAGCAAGTAACCCTACCTCCAGTAAAGCAGTGAGTTTGGTCTAGGTGTGACAGGATTCACACTCAGGTACAGTGTCAGCGGGACAGTCAGATGGCATCTTCCTAACGTGTTAAACACAGCCTCCCCATGTGAGCCAACAATTCCATTTGCACTTACATACCCATGGCTAATGAAAACATCTCTCTACATAAAAACTTGTACAAAAACATTATAGCAAAATTATTCCTAGTAGTAAAAGACTAAAATAACTGATGAACGGGTAAGCAAAATGGGGCAGGTACTACAATGGAATATTATTTGGAGATAAAAGGAATTAAATAGCTATAAACGTAATAACACAGATGAATTTCAAAAACTTAATTCTAAGTGAAGGAAACCAGACAAAAAGGGCCACATACTGTTATTTCCTTTAGATGAAATGTGAAAAATGGACAAATCCATAAAGATGGTGAGTAGATTTTTAGCTTTTTGGGTCTGGGAGGAGGAAAAATGAGAAATAACTGGTAATAGTGATGGGTTTCTTTTGATGATTATAAAAAGTATCCTAAAATTAGATTGCAATAATGACTGTGCAACTTTGTGAGTATAATAAAAACCACAACTGCACACTTTTGATTGGCGAATTTTATGATATGTGGATTGTATCTCGTTAAATTGTCCTTTAAAACATCCAGCGATAAATGAACATTGCTGTAATTGCTACTTCATGCATAGATGAGAATTTTCCTATATGATACCACCTAGGAATTTGATTACTCAGTCATAGATGAGAAACACGCATAATTTTGAAAAATACTTCTAAAAATTCCCTATAAATTGTTTCTTTCTGTATAATCTAAGAACAACCACCAAGTGAATAGCAATCAAAATACTCATTTCTCAGCAACACTGGATTGACATTTAATGATTGACATCTTAACTTTTGCCAATTTGATAGATAAAATATACCGACTTATTTGTATTTCTTTAACTATTTTGAACATTTAAGTATTTTTCTTATGTTTATTCCTATTTAAATTTCTCCTTTTCAAATTGCCTGTTTTTGTCCCTGCATTTTGGAAAATGCACATTTCTGCATTTCTTGTCATAGCCTGGGCCCTGTGTCTGGCGTTGGAGAGACACAGATAACTGCGGTCTGGTTCTGGCCTGCAGACAGCTCTGAATCCACCAGGAAAGGTGGTGTCGCACACAGCAGCGTCTCACTGGGACTGAGTGGTGAAGCGGTTTAAGAACATGAGTCCTTGATCCAGGCTGCCTTGCTTCAAACTCTGACTCGTCCATGTCACAGCCATCCAACCCTGGCCAGTGGTCTGACCCTGCTGGGCCTTCATTTCCTTATGGATGAAAACTTGCGGTGATGAAAATTAAGTGAGATCATGCAGGAAAAATGCTTGAAATATCCTTGGTACACAGTGAACACTCAGTAAGTGTCAGTCACTCTTTTCATTGTTAGAGAGTGTGCTGTAACAGATGCATGGTCAAGGTGTCCTGGAGACCCACAGGACAGATGATTTCAGGCAGAGGGATATCTGGGGATGTTATGTAAAAGTTTTTCAGGAAGGAATGGACATTTAGGCTAAGGGAATATTTTCCATTTCCACTAAAGCTTATAATTTCATAGTGTTTCCATTTTGAAGAATGTGATGCTTTTGACAAGATAGTTACAATTCTCTGACAATTCTCATATCAAGAGAGGAGGTCCATGGTCCCAACTTGAGTCTGCAGAATGTAACTGCTTTGATTAAAAGAGTAAGATGGATTTGGATATGGTGTTTTGTGCCTGTAATATTAGCTACTTGGGAGACTGAGGCAGGAGGATTTCTAGAGTTTAGGAGTTCGAGCTCAACCTGAGCAACATAGCAAGACTCCATTTCAAACAACAACAACTAAAAGAAAAAAAAAACAAAAATGAAAACAAAGAGTATGGTGGAGGTGATGCCACATGACTTATGAATCTTGGGCATAAGAGGCCATATGACTTTTGTCTCAGATATGACGTGCTCTGAACACTTGTTCTTAAAGTTGTGACCTACCATGTGGACAACTATCTGCCCTCCAGCTCCCACGTTTGAGAAAGCCTGAGCCACCCCAAGAGGCATGTACAGTGCCTCAGTTGATGATCCCACATGATCCAGCCTTAAAGTCAACCCAGATCAGGTTCAAAATACGTAGATGAAGCTTCTAGATGACTCCAGACTCTGGCCATTCCACTCACTCTCTAGCCGTGGTGTCTCCATTCCTGAGTCTCAAGACCCTGGGACTGATAGGCAAGTCATCTCCACTGTGCCCTGCCTGAATTTTGATCTTAAATTTATGAGTATAATAAAATGGTGGATGTTTTATACCACTAAATTTTGAGTTGGTTTGTTATGCAGTAAATGGGTAACAAGTGACAAAGAGCTAACTGAAAAAATAAGTTTTATTTCTTCATCTTTTAGGACTGTACAACTTGAAACTCCACATTTCTCTGTTAGTCCGTGACAACAGCATTGTGATAGTTAAACTTGACCGTGTCAATGTGATTGGCTTGGGAGCTTCCCCGGGGATTGGTGAAGCACACGTCAGGGTGTGTCTGGGTGGGTCATGGAGGGAAGACCTTGGGGACTGTGTCTGGCCCCTGCCCCTTCCTCTCTGGCATTGTTCCCTGTCCTTCTTCCCTGTTGCCATGTACTGAGCACTTCCGTTCCACCACACCCTTCTACCATGATGTTCCAACCTCTGAAATCCACTGACCATGGACTGACTCCCCTGAAACTCTGAGTCAAATTCAACCTCTTCTCCGTTAAGTTGTGTGTGTTAGGTTTTGTGCCCCAGCAACAGGGAAGCTAACTAACCCAAGCTTGGAGCAGCTTGGCAGGGATCGTCCTGGGACACCCTTGGTGAAGGGCTGAGGTCAGATTAGCACACATAGGGTGAATTTCAAGGGGACAGTCAACTTTGCTAGGGGACTGGTGAGCAAATGAAAATCTTTTAGAACACTGCAGCATTTGTCATTTAGTTCCTGTTAAAAACCACACTCTTGAGGGCAAATTTAACAAAAATCGTTAATATGCATTTTCCAAACTCAATAGTTCTTCAATAGTTTCTCTTCCTCTCTCCACTTTTATGCTTAGGGTAATGTTAAACTTTAATATAAAAACGTGAAGGGAGGGAAAGTTAATGTAGGCACATGTCTTTTGCACTCCAAAGACTTATGCCTCTGACTACTGTCAGGTAGTAAGAACTTACCACTTTTACTTATTTATTTTTATTACAGAGAACACTGTTAATCTGATAACTTTAACACTGGTCAGGAATATGGGGTCAAATGGGCACGGAAGATTTGCATTTTAGTTTTTATTAACTGATTCTTAGAAATTAAATTTGAATGGAGGCAATGGGAATTCCAATTAATAAAGGTAGAAGTAATGATGGAAGTTGGACATCATCTTTTAGGAAACACTATAAGTAGTCACTGTGGCTGACAAGCATTACCAGTGTATGCTGAAATTAATGGATGAACTATGATGCCAAATAAAGGGAGCCTATGTTTTTAGTGAGGAATCCCAGCACAGGCCACCTTGATTAAGTGATCTATGTTGAACTCACTGTGGTGAGACATCAGACTCATGTGCCTTGTGATATGATGCACTGAGGACACAACCTCCCTTGCATAAGTTTCTTGCCAAAAATACAACTATGTATTTGATCAGGTAGAAACATCAGACAGACAGCTAATGGGCCGGTCCTCTTTAAATTCATCATGTTCATAAAAGACCAAAGATCATGGAACTCTTTGAGGAGACTGACATGATAATTAAATACATACAATGCATATCATGACTCAGATATTAGATCAGGAAAAAAAAAAAGGACATTAGTGGGACACTTGGAAAATGTTGAATAAGATCTGTAGATTAGCTAATAGTATTTTACCAGTGTTTATTCCTGGCTTTGGTAATTGTGTGGCGGTTATGTCAGATATTAACTTTAGGGAGGCTGAATTAAGTATAAATGGGGAATGTATGTTTTAAAATAATCTTTTAAAATTCTGGTAAGACACATTTTATATATCTATATCAACTAATTTTCCATTTTAAGTATTTTAAGTGTACATTCACATTGTATCACCATTGTCAAACATCTATTTCTGGGTTTGTTCATCATCCCAGGTTAAGACTATATTCATTAATAATCCCCTGGTACATTCCTTTCCACTTCCTGTTTCTATGAATTCAGCTACTCTGGATAGCTCATGTAAGTGGAGCCATGGAAGGTTTGACCTTTTGTATCTAGCTTTCACATTTTACATATGTTGTAGCATATGTCATATTTCCATTCTTTGTTTATCCATTTATCTGTTGATGAACATGGGTCGCTTCTACATTTTGGTCATTGTGAATAATGCTGCTTTGAATACCAGCATATCTGGGCTATTTTCGCATTTTTAAATTCTAAAGTTATTTCCAAATTATGAGTTAAACGTGTAAAAATATCTTTAAATTTGAATATCCTCAGGACAGTCACATATTCACTTAGTTTCACATCACAGGCCTACCACTTCTGGTCACCATGTACAGAGGTCACTCTCCATGGCTGAGTCACTTGGGGTGGCTGAGGTGCATCTTCTGGCTCTATCTGATCGCTCCAGGCTCTGGTGACAGATGCTGTGGCTGGGGATGGAGGAAGGTCTTGCCTGGCTGAGGGGGTTCTGGGTGGGAATGCAGGCTGCTCAGGTGGCCATCCAGCACCCTTCCTGTCACACAGCTTTAGGCACCTTCCTGTACTGTGTCCCATCCCCCTTTGTAATCACAACTATGACTCCATGAGGTCGTGGCTAGAATTCAAGGCAAAGATGAGTGAGACTCAGAGACAGTCAGGCTATGGATGACAGCCCTACTCTGACACCAGGAGCCACGGTCCTAGAGTCCTCAGTAAGAGGAACCATCTTGGCAGTGTAAGAAGGGGGAGGTAAATGGTCTTATGAAGTTAAAACCAGAAACTCTGATCAGATTTCTTTTGGGAAATAAATCTACAAATCAACCCACCACAAAATTAACAAAATAGTGACCTGATTATTTGTATAGCCCTTTTACTTCTTGCCTTTAGAGAGGAACCCCAGGTCCTCTGTCCACTGAGCATTTGACAAGCAGTTACTTAGGAACACTGGGCAAGGAGGAGCCCTGCCACAGGGGTGAGGGACACACGCATGGCCGCCTTACGGTAGGGGGAGGCACTGGCTACCCACAGATCCCAGTGAAGGGCAGCTGTGGATGCAGCCCTTAACTTCTCAGTGCTAGGGTTCCAAATAGCAAAGGCAGATTAAAACTCATGGTCCCCAAATACTCATCCAGTGTCCAGGTAAGATGCTCCCAGATAGTAGGCATTTCATATGTTTTCAAATATGTTTTTTTGTTGACACACACACACACAAACACTTCTCTTACACCATCATCATCGCCTTATTTTCTTAAGGTAAAGCAAGCACAATTCCAGAAGGAAGGAGAAAAAGTGCAAAAAAGTAATCATAGCCAATTGTCAGCTCCAAAGTCCGAGCTGCCTGGCAGTATAACAATGCTGCTAACTCAGACTTGCAGAATTTCTAGAAATTCTCATTATGTCACAAAAATGCAAGGATTCCAGGATTCTTTTCACTGATCCTTTCTGTTTTTCCTGTTTCTTTTCCCCCTGGTAACGTTGGCTTCCAGCTGAAGCATCTCCCTGAACCCACACTCTCCCTTCTACCAGCAGCAGGGAAGCCCAGGGGCCCTACAGCTGATGGTGGACAGATGAGCCAGTGTGGGATTCTTATGGGACGGGGGTGTTTGCCTTCAGACTGGGTTCTCTCCCCCTAGGAGAGGAGTTGTGCCCACTGTTGCCATCTTAAATTCTGGCCCTCTGTGTGTTTGCTTGTTCTCAGGAGAGTCCACTGCTTATCACAGATTTGCAATAAATCCAGCATCTAACATGGTGAGGACTCCTTGCACCAGAACCATTGATTTCTTCTGGCTGTTTTCTATGCTTCTGTCCATGCTACAGGTTTTCATGGCCAGAGTCAGCCTCAGCTGGGAGTGTACTTTGGTAGAATATTGAAAATCACTCTACATATAAAGATTTTTATAGTTTTATTTTCAAGAAAAGATGCTATCAAGAGGTTAAAGGACTAAAAACTGGGAAATAAGACAGCAAGGATTGAAAACTGGCTTAGCTGATACAGTAATTGCTTGTCGATTTCATTTAGGGGTTTGTGTTTCACAGACAGGGATGAGCTCTGTCTTTTCTTGAAAATTTCCAGAGACCATTGATCTCCCTCAATTCTGCACAGTTTTGTGGGCAGGGCACTCTGCAGTAGATTCAACAGGCAATGGTGTGTGTATTGGTTGGATCCTGTGTTCCCCCAAGGACTCCTGTAATTTGGATGGGGGTGAGTCTGGCATTTGTGATTGGTTTGTTGTCTAGCGCTAGGATTGGCGATGTGAGTGCTGCACCCGCCCAGGGGTGGAGGTGACATACAGTGTAAGAGGAGAGGAAGCCCTCTCTCTTCCCAGCCAGCGTGCCTTCCTGTTTGGAGGCCACCATAAATGGCTGCCCCACCACGCCTTGCTGCCTTGGAGTCAACTAAGCATGGACTGGAACTACCAAGAACTGTAAGAAATAAACTTTTCCTTCCCTAATTTTGGGTGTTAGGTATTCTGTCTCAGCAGCAAGTGAAAAGTAACTGACACTGCGTGTGTGTGTGTGCGCGCACGTGTGCACATGTGCCTGTGTGTGTGCATCTGCATGTGTGCATACTGAGTGCTTAGTCTCATGACAGTGCAGTTATCTCTGGAAGGGAAAGCACCCTCGGCCAGGGACAGCTGATGTCTCAGTTAAGATCTCTGACAGGATGGAGATCTCCAAGGCCAGACAGGAAGTGAGGAGAAAGAAATAGGAGAGGCAGGAAGGGGCCACCACAGGCATAGTCCAGCCCCTGTACAACTGTGCCTCAGCTCACCAGAGTCATCTTCTGTCTGAGGATGATGGTGGCCCACTTGTTGTACTGACACATTTCTCCAGTGACAGCATTCCTTTTTGAAGCCTGGACCTCAGATCACACTTCCCATTTGAATCCCATTGCTATTTGAATCTCATTGTTTCCTCCTTTTGCTTTGGAAAAGGGAGACAGACATACAGAAGGCCCAGAGCACAACCAGCAGGACCACTTCCTCCTTTACCTGTGGTGTCTCCATCTTCTGCCTCCTCCACAAGGTCAGTTTCAATGCCCCTGTCCTTTGGCTCCTGTGAGAGTCATCAGGTAGCTCAGAGAACAGGATCCCAGTGAATGTGGGAAACAGGGAAGCCCAGGGATGAGGCTGTGTCTCTGGCGGCTGACAAGCTCCGGGTCATCAGCTAGCTTCTCCAGTGCTGCAGATGTGTGTCGGTTGCATGGAGGGTCAGTCACACCATCACAGTTGGGTGGGTTCCACACCACCAAAGCTTTTCATCATGTAAAAACACCACCATATACTTAGCTCACAATGTCATGGGTCAACAATCTAGTTGCAATGGCTGGTTGTCCAGGTCTTGACTGAGCTACCTTCTACATCGGTTTTTGGCTATGGTCCACTGAGCTGGCTCTGATTTGCAGCATTGGTTGGCTGTTGGCTGTGGCACTTTGTCTCTCCCCACATGGGCTCCCATCTTCCTGTGGCCTAGACCAGAAGGGCCGGCAAGGATGAGGCATCGTGTCTATAAGTACGGCCAATAATGCAGGAGACTAAGCAGTTAAGTCCAGGCCTCCTTTAACCCAGCCATGGAATGAGTATGCCTATACTTCTGCCAGAGAAAGTGCCAAACCAAGTCAGACACCAATCCAGTCTCAGAGCAGGGGAGGACTACAAAGTTCCAAGGCAAATACAAGGAGGTCAACAACCAGGGACATCAATAAAATGGCTCATCATGCTTTGAGTGGATCAAGTGGCCCACACTAGAGATGCCTCACAGACCAGTTCTGCACAAGGGCAGGGGTGCTGGGTGATGCTCTGGGACATTGATTTCCAAACTCTTCATGGCAGGAAATGGGTGCCACCTTTTTTGGATCTGCTAGGCGAGCCACAGGGGGTCCGACCCCCTCCCTCCTCATGTGACCAGCCCCACAGAGCAGAGTGGAGGTGCCTGGAGGAGATACTGTACCTGCTAGCCTACCCTTAGAGACACAGTCTCACTTGGTGGTGAGTAATCAGTTGCTCTGATTATCTGCCTTGTCTGTTTTCATTGTCACCTGACAGTTGAATATCCTTAGCTCTAACAGGGCCACCTTGACCTGCAGTCAAGTGTGGCCTTCACACTGTAGAGCAAGGAAATGCTTCCTAATTAGAGGAAGACCCATGCACAGGGCTAATTTTGTATGTGAAATAGGGATCAGGGGAATCCTAAACTGGAAAAGGAAAGCCGAGCTACTGACAAGTTGCCCTGATCTTCATTGTTCAAAGTTATCCTTGTATGCATTAAAGGATATTTTCTCAGAAGACAGATCTGGAGAGGACTGATTTGAAGACTCTATGGGGACAATATGTGTGTTGCTCACTACTATCTGAATAGTGTATCCATTTCATAAATACTTGTTGAGTCAATTAAAAACTTCAGGCGTTGTCAAGTAGTGATGCGATGTCATGTGGATGCCAAGTCTCCATGGGTGTGGCATTCTCTGGGCATTGGGAAATCATTTGGTGCTTTGGGGTTTCAGCAGACAGTATAAGTATATGAGCCATGAGTAAGACAAATGGCAAACTGGAAGGCACATGGCCCTGTTCAACAGAAGGACTTGTAAATATTGGAGGTGGCTAAACAAGGCTCAGTGTGCAATTCAGTGAGCGATATAGATTGTTCTCATAAACTCCAAGCAGCCTAGGACACTAGTGATCGCCTGGCAGAAGGCACATCTGAGGAGGTGTGGAGTTGAAAGAAATTCCTGAGAATGAACTAGGAGTAGCAATATCCCCAGGTGAAAACCTTTTTGCTTTCAATTACAGATGCTACTGAGACTCTATTACTTTTCTCTGGAGTTGGGCCCAAACTTTCTGGGTCAGCTATGGAAGATAAGAGAGACTAACCACTCTCAAACATCTGTGGAGCTCAAGTTATCTTTGAATGGTAAAGGAGAGGAAGGGGTGAATGCAGATGTCTGAGCCATGAAATTCTGTGCTAGCACCTTCGTAAGCAAGCTGCCCCTTCAGAGCCTGAATAACCCAGAGGAAAACTACACTTGGTTAAGTCAACATTAAACATGGATTGCTAATGGGCTTTATTGGCATCCTGTTAAATCCACATGGATAATAATGAAGGAGGAAAGAAATTATCTATCTATCTATCTAGTTATTATCTAGCTATCATCTATCTTTCCAACTTTGTATATCAGACAACAATGGTATCAAAGATAAATTGCAGCATAAGCCTAAATCTCACTGGTCCAAAGTTAGAGGGAGCATAGAAGCAGTAGTAATGGAGAGAGGAAGCTGACAGGACAGGAAGTTGGTTGCACTTTGCAAAGCATCAGGGCTAGGAAGCCATGAGACTTCTAAAGATGCTGCTGCAATATTGTTCATTGACACTGTGAGACCTTCATCATAGAAGGTTTTAAAGAAAATGGAATGGCATGTACAAGTGTGGCTTCCAGGTAAAATGATGTGAAGCTAATATTTACTTACATGTGAAAAAGAGGAGGTAAAATTTAAGATAATTTAATTGTCTCTGTCTATTTCTCAATATTATCCTTTCCCATGGGTTTTGTATACTTAAAAAAAAAACTGGCATGCACAATAAAAGCTTTTTCATTCTGTGAAATAAAAGCAAGTGCAAGTCTTAACATCTTCATGTTTTCATTCTGGAAATGACCTCCAAGAGTATCTACTACTATATCTCATTTCTCAAAGATCACTAAGGTGAAATTTTGTCCCCTTAGCTTGCCCTGAGTTCCTCTTGAAGGGAAGGCAGTCTTTCTTTGGGAGAATTCTGTGATATTAGTGGGACCCACAGCTATGGGTGCCTACAGAACCAAAAGATGCACTTTGCCTGGGAAGAATTTACCTTCATCCAACAGTTGAGAGGACGCCAAGGAGACCAAGTGACTCAACCCAGGAAGCAACTGAGGCCTTGCACTCTGCTTCTCCAGGGGAATACAGGAAAATGACAGAACAAAAGAGCAAAATGCAATCTCAAACCTCCAGCCTATCCCAGACAAGCCTAGGAGACATGGGCATAGAAGGAAATGTAAGCCATACAGCTGAAACTTCTGAAATGATAGAAACTGAAGTAAAGAAACAACTCCATGAAGCTGTAAAGGAACTCAGATCAGAAATAATCTCCCAGGTAAAAGAAGAAATGATAAACATAATAAAAGAAATGCTGAACACATCTAAAGAAGACATAGTTAAAAAAATTGAGGAACACTGCAAAAAGATGGAAACCTTGAATGAACAATATGAGAAACAGAATGCGTGAAACAGATTCAAAGAGATATGCAGGAAATCAAAAATTCCATTGAAAGCTGGCAAAACCACCTCAGTGAATGTGAAGATAGACTCGAAGACAAGATTGTGGCTAGTGAACAGGAAAGGAAAAATTTTTTAAAAATAAAAGGGTATCAGGAAGCAACAATTCAACAGTTGCAGATGATGCAAATAAAAATGATATATGATTGATAGGTGTAAATGAAAAAGAAGGTGACAACACAGATGATATCAAAAGACTATTTACAGAAGTGATAGCTGAAAATTTCCCAAACAAGAGAAAGGAAACTGACATACAGATAAGTGAAGCCTAGAGAACTCCAATTAGCCATAACCAAAATAAATCTACACCCAGACATATAATAATTGACATCCAAGAAATTCAACATAAGAACAAAATATTAAAAACTGTTAGAGAAAACAGACAGATCACCTATAAAGGAAAGCCCATCAGGATCACAGCAGACTTCTCAACACAAACAATGACATCAAGAAGAGCATGGAGTGAAGTATTTCACATCTTAAAGGAAAATGACTTCCAACCCAGATTGATGTACCCTGCAAAACTGTCCTTCAAAATTGATGGAGAAATAAGATAGTTCCATGACAAAGAACAGTTGAAGAACTTCACGACCACCAAACAACCCTGCAAAGAATACTGAAAGATATTCTTGATAGACATAAAAATAGCTACAACTTCAAGAACACCAACAGGAAAAAAAACCAATAGGCAAGGAAAACAATTAAACAGAGGGGGAAGGTAAAGAAACAACAGCAGAAAGATAACATGACAAAAATAAGCCAATCTATATCACTTATAACCATTAATGTAAATGGCCTCAATTCACCAATTAAAAGAAACAGACTGTCAGAATCGATCAAGAAACAACACCCAACCATGTGCTGTATACAAGAAACCCATCTAACCCAAAAGGGAATTCATAGATTGAAAGTCAAAGGATGGAAAACAATACTTCATGAAACAGGAACCCAGAAAAAAGCAGGGTGGCTATTCTGTTTGCAGACAATGTAAACTTCAAACCAAGAATGATCAAAAGAGATAAAGAAGGTCACTACATCCTGGTTAGGGGAAAACTTCAAGAGGAAGAGATAACAACCTTAAATATATGTGCACCAAATATGGGAGCACTCAGCTATATAAAACAAATATTAATAGAAATGAAAAATTAAATAAACAATAATACAATTATACTGGGAGTCTTAACACCCCATTGACACAAAGAGACAGATCAACTAGACAGAAAATCAGCAAAGAAGTAACAGAACTAAATCAAACTTGTGAGCACATTGACTTAATAGATGTGTACAGAGTGTTCCATGCAGCAACATTGGAATATACATTCTTCTCAGCTTCACATGGGACGTTGTCTAAAATACTAGCCAATAGAACATGCTTAAGTAAATGCAAAAGAATCAAAATCATCGCATGCATATTATCTGATCATAGTGCCATGAAACTAGAAATTAATCACAAAAGAAACTGCAAAAACTCTATAAACAGATGCAGATTAGATAATACATTCTTGAACAATCAGTGGGTCACAGAGGAAATTAAAGAAGAAATTAAACAATATCTGCAAGCAAACTAAAATACAAACACAACTTACCAGAACCTGTGGGATGCAATGAAAGCAGACCTCAGAGGGAAATTTATTGCGGTGAATTCCCACATCAGGAAAACAGAATGAACACAAATAAACAACCTGATGCTACATCACAAACTTCTAGAAAAAGAAGAGTAAGTCAAGCCCAAAGTCAAAAGAAGGGAGGAAATTATAAAGATCAGAGCAGAAATTAACTTTATAGAGTCTAAGAAAACAATAAAAAGAATTAATGAATCAAAGAGTTGGTTCTTTGAAAGAATAAATAAAATTGATAAGCCCCTAGCCAACCTTATTAAAAAAAGGAAAGAAAAAACTCAAATTCATGTAGTAAGAAATGGAAAGGGAGAAATCACTACAGACCCTGTGGAAATCCAGAAGATTATCAATACCTACTTTGAAAATCTTTACTCTCATAGGTTTGATAACACAGAAAAAATGGACAGATTCCTAGAAATGTATGAATTACCAAAACTGGATCAAGAAGATGTAAAACTGCTGAACAATCCTATTTCAATTAATGATATTGAAAATGTAATTAAAACCTTAGCAACAAAGAAAAGCCCAGGTCCTAATGAATTAGCTACAGAATTCTACAAGAAATTCAAGGAAGACTTAATTTCAGCACTCCTCAAACTCTTCTGTGAAATTGAAAGGGAAGTAATTCTCCCTAACTCACTCCTGGAAGCAAGTATTACCCTAGTATCAAAACCAGAGAAAGACCCAACCAAAAAAGGGAACTACAGACCAGTCTCCCTAATGAACATAAATTCAAAAATTCTCAATAAAATACTGGCAAACAGAATGCAGCAAGTCATCAAGAAGATTATATTCCATGACCAAGTGGGATTCATCCCAGGAATGCAGTGATGGTTCAACATATGCAAATCAATAAATGTAATACACCATATCAATAGAACTGAAGATAAGAATCACATGATCACTTCAATAGATGCAGAAAAAGCTTTTGATAAAGTCCAACACTCATTCATGATAAGAACCCTAAGGAAAACTGGACTAGATGGTCTTTACTTCAATCTGATAAAAAGCCATCTATGACAAACCAACAGCTAGCATCATATTAAATGGTCAAAAACTGAAAGCTTTTACTCTAAAATCAGGAACAAGACAAGGATGTCCATTATCACCACTCCTATTCAATATAGTGCTGGAAATATTAGCCAGAGCAATTAGACAAGAGAGAGAAATAAAAGGAATAAGGATAGGAAAAGAAGAAGTTAAATTATCATTATTTGCAGATGACATGATACCCTACATAGAAGACCCCCAAAACTCCATTGAAAGACTTCTAGGTGTAATAACCAAATTCAGTAATGTAGCTGGGTACAAAGTCAACACTCAAAAATAAATAGCATTCCTATACACAAACAACCAACTCACTGAGAGAGAAATACGAGAAGCCACACCCTTCATAATAGCATAAAAAAAAGAAAGAAAGAAAGAAAGAAAGACTGAAATATTTAGGAGTCAATCTAACAAAGGAAGTAAAAGATCTATTCAGTGAAAATGGATAGGAAAAACAAACATTGTGAAAATGGCCATTCTCCCAAAATTGTTATACAGATTTGATGTAATCCCAATCAAAATACCACATACCTCACAGATCTAGAGAAATCATTCCTGAAATTCATCTGGAACCAGAAGATTCCTAAAATAGCATAGGCAATTCTGGACAACAAAGGCAAGGCAGGAGGCATCACAATTCCTGACTTGAAGTTACTACTGTGATAAAGTCAGCATGGTACTGAAATAAAAACAGACCTGAAGATCAATGGAATAGATCAGAAGATACAACCACAACTAGAAACACACTCAGCCACCTTATCTTTGATGAAGGGGCCAAACATGTTCACTAAAAAAAGGACAGCCTCTTTTATAAGTGGTGCTGGAAAAATTGGCTTTCCATATGCTGAAAACTTAAACTAGACCCATGCCTATCACCATGCACTAAACTAAAGTCAAAATGGATCAAAAATCTAAATATTAAAATAGAAACACTACATCTGCTGGATGACTAAGTAGGCGAAAATCTTGAAGACATAGGGCTAGGCAGAGAATTCATGAACAAAAATCAAATTGCATGGGAAATACTTCCCAGAATCAACAACTGGGATCTTGCCTTATTAAAAAGTTTTTGCATGTTGAAAGAAATCTACAACAGAGTGAAAAGAAAACCTACAAATTGGGAAAAAAATCTTAGTCAACTGTCCCTCAGACAAAGGACTTCTATCTAGAACATAAAAAGAATTTAAAAAAATCAGAGCCCTGAAATTCAAGGACCCAGTCCAAAAATGGGCATCTGAGATGAATACACAGTTCTCAGCTGAAGAAATACAAATGGAAAATAAATACATGAAAGAATATTCAGCATCATTGGTCATTAGAGAAATGCAAGTTAAAACAATACTGAGATTCCATCTCACTCCAGAAAGAATGGCCAGGATCAAAAAAACAACCAATAACTTGCAGGAGAGGCAGTGGAGGAAAAGGAAATCTTCTGCACTGTTGGTGGGAGTGTAGACTGGTGCAACCACTGTGGAAATCAGTCTGGAGGTTCCTCAAAAAGCTGGGATTGGAAGTTCGATTTGACCCAGCTATTCTACTTCTGGGAATATTCCCAGAAGAATTGAAAACATACCACAGTGATGTATGTGCACCCATGTTTATAGCAGCACAACTTGTAATGGTCAAATCTTGGAAACAACCTAAATGCCCATCAACTAAGGAATTAATAAAAAAGATGTGGTATTTTTATACAATGGAGTACTACTTGGCTATGAAGAAGGACCACATTGAGGCTTTTATAGGCAAATGGGTGCAACTTGAGACCATACTCATAAGTGAAATAAATGAAACTCACGTGTAAATACCGTACTGCCTTCTTAGTGTAAAAAACTGAAAGGGTAAATAAGACACAAAATCTTCAATAAATATTGTGAAAGGGTAAGAAACTGCTCAAAGGGGAAAAAATAACTGAGATAGGGAAAAGGAGAAAAGAAGGAAGGGAAAAGAAAAAAGATATAAATTTGACCATACACACTTAAGATAGCTAAGATGATTATATTACTAATTCTATTAGTTCTTGGAACAAAACAGTTAACATTCATAGGATTAGATCAATTTTACAACCTGGGCATGGTGGTGCACGCCTTTAATCCCAGCACTCAGGAGGCTGAGGTAGGAGGAGCGTTGTGAGTTCGAGGCCAGCTTGGGCTACAAAGCTAGTGCAAGGCCAGCCTGAGCTACACAGTGTGACCCTGCCTCAAAAAACCAGGGCTGGGAGTTTGGCTTAGTGACTTAAGTGCCTGTCTGACAGGCGCGAGGTTGTGAGTTCAATGCCCAGTGCTGAAAAAAAAAAATCAACTTTACATGTTTATATATGGCAATCAGAGTAACTTTTGAAGATAACTATGTAAAATAACAATCTTAATTATGTTCCTACCACCTTGTTTTGCAGGCCTATATTGTTATTGTTTTGGGAACTTTGTTATTGTTATTTATTTGTCTCTTTTGTTTCTTGCTTTTCTTGTAATTTGTTTTGTTTTGTTTTGCTTTGTTTTCCCCTGTCATATTGAAAGGATAGATGTACATTTGTAGGCTTATACATGCCTAGAACTTCTCCTAAAGAGTTAACAAGAATTAATTTTATTACATGTGATGGTATGAACAGCTACTTTGAAGAAAACAAGACATTATGGTAACCATTGCTGATTTCCTATCATCTTATTTAGAAGTCCAATAATGCTTTTATTCTTTGTTTTGATTGGTTTTAGTCTATTTTGCATTATTTGTTTTCAATATGTGTGAAGGTATGGACAGTTATTTTGAAGAGAACAAGAGATATCATGGTAGCCACTGTTGATTTTCCTATTGTCTGGTTTTGAAGGCCTGTAACGTTTTCACTCTTTTGTTTTGATTGGTTTTATACTATTTTGTTTCATTTGAATTCATTGTGTGTGAAGATATGGACAACTATTTCCAAGAAAACAAGAGACATTATGGTAGCCACTGTTGATTTCCTGTTGTCTTGTTTTGAAACCCTGTGTTGCTTGCATTGCTTTGTTCTAATCTGCTTTGTTATGTTTTCTTTTTGTTGTTGTTGCTGTTTTGTTTTGTTTTAGTCTCTTAAAAAAAAAAAAAGGAATGGAGAGGGCATGTGGGGATGGAGGCAGGATTTGTTACCTGGAAAGTTTGGAAACTGGTCCAGAAATGAAAAGAGGATCTCACCCCTATCCCTGGAGTATTTAAGAGTATTGTCCCTCCAGTGGGTGTGTGATGGAGATCTGAGTGGGTTTTATTCAGGTAACAAGGGTCCAGCCATTTCTGGTTGGCAGCTGGACCACGCGGATGTAAGAAAAGTGAGGCTCGGAGAGTTAAGAGCGCTGATGAGAGTTCTCGGGCTGTGCCACGGCAGAGGTGCGACGAAGTTTCCTGGCTGTCGAGGAAGCTTTGCTTAGCTCAGTTTCACAGGAGAGGCTGAATGTTAGTGGTGAGTCAATGGATACAGTTTTTGTGGTCATTTTTTACTTTTTTAAAACAATAACTTTATACTCACAGAAAAATTGCAGAATGAGGGCAAAGAACTCTTATCCAGAGTTCCCAGTTGTTAATATTTTACTGTATATTCTTTAATATTTTTCTAAATATACATATTAATTTGGGGGAATCATTTAAGAGTTATATTGTGGATGAAGGGATTGCTTCCTAAGAAAAAAGAGTATAAGTATCAAAACCAGAAAATTATTATTGTTTTCTAATTTAGAGACATGATCAACATGTTGCCAATTATCTAACAATAACCTTTGTAGCAAGAAAAATGTCTGGTGTAAGGTTCAATCCATGTAGGTATGTCGTGGTGGTCACTGGGTGTGGTGGCACATGCCTGTATTCTCAGCACTTGGGAGACTAAGGCAGGAGGATGGTCATGAATTTGAGGCCAGCCTGGCACACCAAGTGAGTTCAAGGCCAGCCTAAACTGCATAGTGAGACCATGCCTCAAAAATCAAAACAAACAAAAACATATTAGCATGTGGTTGTAATGTCTCTTGCCTTTTTAATCTGAAAGAATTTGTAAGTATGTCTGTCTTTTCTTTCATGACCCTAATAATTTTGGTGAATACCTGGTGGTTATTTTGCAGAATGTCCCTAACTTGCAGTCATCTCTGGTTCTCTCATCATCAGATGGAAGGGATGTGTTTGGGTGGGGGTCGTTACACTCCTTGTGGTGTGTGCTCCTTGATGGACACAGTCTCTTAGGTGTGGCCACCTCTGGTTCAGACTGACAGCTCTGGCCTCACCCCCTAACAGTGAACATACAAGCTGAGCAAAAGACACCTGTGTGGGCTCACCCAGCACTGCTAGTTCCCACATTGTGCGTATTCAACTGGGAAGATGTTGGATAACCAAGAAGTACTGTGATTGATAACCAGTGCACTGTGATTGCTGCAATTACCCAAACAGGAAGCAACTCATTGGGAATGGAATATAGAGCATGTGTCTTCTATGTATTTATCTTTATTCTTTTCCTTTTAATTTGGGAAAGGAGTATAGCTGGCTAGTGGCGAAGAAAATTGGGATGAGGAACTGGACATTGTAAGTGAGCCCACTACTCCAAACTCTAAAGGGATGTAGTGACAGAAACTGCTCAACAAGAAGCTACTCTGTCCTCAGCAGAGTGGCATATGGATGCACGGAAATCATACGCTGTCTCATAAACCTCAATCAATGAGAAACAGTGCAAGATAATTTCATACAGAAGGCAAACCACATTATTTAGATGAATAAAGTAAATACAATTTCACTAGAGGAGTGGAAGGCTTGACAGCTTCTTTAAACAGATGTCTTTCATGGAATAGAAGAGACTGTTTACGGGTATCTTCGGCTCTGTCAACAGGAGGCAGCTGGTAGAGGGAGGGCATTATTCCTTTGAGTAAGTAGGCAGAAGGTGTTATTCAGCCTCAAATTATTGGGGTGTGTTCTAAGGCCAGCACATTCTGAGAAGGTCTTCTGCATGCAGAATTAGACACCAACTGCTAAGGGTTTTCCATACCTCAACTTATTAAATAAGTATGTAAAGAGCTGGGTAGAGCCATCAGATGAGGCCAAGTCTTCTAGAACAGCCTATATAATGAATACTATGCCATTGTTTGGATATGAACTTGAACCGCCATCTTTCTGATAGTAGAATCCATCCCTTTCAATGTGCCTCATCTTCATAGCACTCAACAAAATCATAAGAATGCCTGATGAATGTTCCTCTAGAAGTTGCAGACTTGCAAGGGGTCGTGGGGAAGAGAAACCCAAAGAGAGTGGGAAGTCAGTGGTGTCTGGCACTCAGGACACCTGGCTCCTGGCCCACCTGGTCAACTTCTAAGTCACCCCTAGGCATTTGTTCTCCATGAACAATATTCAGCTCTTTCTGTGACTCTGGGAGCCAGATTTCCTTCTAACCATGAGCACAACAGTAGAAGGAGTCTGGAGTACCCGTGGTTGCTCTTTATTCTAGTACCGAGCTAACAAGCTGCATGGGATAGAAACTATGACTAACTCCAAGAAATGAAAAACTGATCTACATCAAGTCTGCAATGACAGGCAGATACAGAGACAGGTAGATGATTCCTGACTTCCAGCCCCACTCACAATGCTTTTCTTTCCATTTTCAGGAAAAATGTCCATATCTTATTTCATAAAGGAACATTTGAGAACAAGCATTATTTCTTTGGAGCATCAAGGTGTGATCTACCTGTCAATTGGGCTGGGATCCTAGGGATTTATTATTGTTCTTTCTTTGCTTTGTAGCTTCTAAGTTAGTGGATATGTCCTAGATTCATGTATTTCTAGGTTGGGAGAAGTAAAATGCATTTAATTATTTTGAACTAAACTTGGTTAAAACTGACTGATCCTACTAACCATTCACTGAGGCTTTAAGGACAATAATTAATCATTAGTACCTTTAATATCATCAGCCAGTGGCAATGGGATCAGAGACACATAACCTGCCTTTTTAGTCACGTCAACTATTAAAAAGGACAGTTCAGTCTGCTTCCAGGACATGAATGACCCCAGAGGGTGAAAGGATCTGGCTGAGATTTAGGCTCTTCCAATTCTCCATTAGTTCAACTTGTTTTCCTAGGGTTTCCAGCATATATCTACTCTCCTACTGTGTTAGTCACTAAGCAAGTACTCAAAGAAATAAAAATCCCCGTGATGTCTTTCGCCAAGTATGGATCTCATAAATTGGTGTTGGTATGGAATTCTTGACTCCATGTGCAGTTATATTTAGAAAATGGGAATTCATAAAAATCTTAGGGGCAAAATGACAAAAAAAAGAAGATCTGGAAGACTTGAAATAAATTGATATGATCTGGCAGAGTTGATTTATGAAATTAATTGGTCATAAAAATTTCACTTGGTCCAGTTTCCTGTCTCATGCAGGCTGAAAAGCTGGTTCAGTGGTTCCAACAATACCTTTGTCTAAAGCACAGTCAACAGGCAAGCAGAACTCAAGGCAAATCTGTTAAACTAATGTCTTTCTAAGATCCCTTCCAGCTCTGACAGGCTGTAATTTCATAATTGCCATTATTATTTGTAAAAATCTGTATGACTCTGGATGAGCCAGTTAGAATACTACAGGCTTGTTTAGCTAGGTATGTCACAATATTTTGGTGGTCTCCAGGCGGTCTGACAAGTGTTCACAAATCATTATTCATAAAAATCATCACAACTACCTCAAGTTACTGTAACCCTACTTCGCTTCTTGTCCCCCACCACACACTGTACCACTGCACTTCTTAAATGAGTTGTTGACACTCGACACTTCTGCTTAATGCTGCATTTTCCAATTGGGCTTCCTTTGGAGACAGACACTATTACTTTCCTCCTCAGAGCTCCCCAGCCCTTCCCATGGAATACACACCAACCTCTGTATCTCTGTGAATTTTTTCTAGATGGCCAAATTCCGCTGTGTCTGAGAAAAAATGCTAAAGACAACACCAGTCCCAAATAACAGCCAATCATTAATCAAAGATTGAATGAAACTGGCGTGTCATGCCCCAGTTCCCGCCCCTCTCGGGCAGGAGAAGGCTGAGGCCCGTGTGCACACCAGCTTCAGTTTCCCGGTGGGACTGAGCTCGGGTTATGCACGGTGACAGCAGGCTCTGCGAGGCATCCTCCCTTCCTGCATCCTGCCCTTGTCTCAGTTCTCTTCTCCTCCATCAGTATTTTCTACAATCACTCGCTGAATAAACTACTTCATTGAAGTCCTTGTCCCGGAAGCCACCCCTGCAGACCTAAACTGACACACTCCTCTTCCCGTCTGCGAATTCCCACAGTGACTTCGTCTCTGAGACCGGCAGCCAGGCTTGCCCACTCTGTCCTCTCTCGGCCCTGTCCTGCTCCGCTTCCAAGCCCTGCGCGCTCTTGATTCTCCCTGTGTCTGTGATGGTGCCGCTCTGCGTCCGCTCCTGCGGCTCCATGGCTGGACGGTCTGTCCCAGGGACCCCCCTCCGCCCGGTCCGTCCCGGGGCCCCTGCTCTGCTCAGCTAAGCAGGGGCCCCCAGCACTGCAGCCGCACACACAGGTCCTCGTGCATCTGACTTCCCGTTTCTTGACTTCTTGGTCTTTTCCACTTTGGTGGCCCAGCTTCATGGACATCATCACCCCATGAAAGTGCTCGTCTTTTGGAGTCTTGAGTTTCAACACTCCACTAACTTTGCTCCTCTCTGCTCTTTTCCTATTACTCTCAATAAGCCCAGTCTTCTATTTCACGATAATCAGGTTTCTGAGTACTCCATTTCTTTCTACATTCAATTTGAAAGTTGCTTAAAAAAAAAAAAAAAGACACCAACTCAGTTGGACCTGCTCAGGTCCATTGTCCCCAGCACTGCTCAGGAGTCACTATTTATTCTTTGTTGCCTCTCTTTCCCATCCCCATCCCCTTAGCTGTGCTCAAAATTTTGCCTCCCTTGAACCAGATCCCCTCTTCCCTCCCGCTGGGCACTGGCTTTGCTTCTTACTCCTTTGGCACAGCGGTGGCTTGGCCGCGCCCTCCTCTGAGGCCATTTTCTCCCTTTAATCAAACTTAGGAGGGCTCCATTCCTGTGCTGAGGTTGTTCCTTTTCCTTTCAAATATAACTAAAAAGTGGTTGATAGTGAGGAACTTGGAACTGAGGAAATTCTGGCAAAAGGATTTATAATGAAATCAGAAGCAATTATAAGGTAGAATGAACATAAGCAATACTATACATTATGGTTATAAGTAGAAAGTTAATATTTACATGTAAAATAATGTTCCTAACACATTCTGGGAGGTATGAGGGGGAAGATGAGGGAAATGTTAGAATGTTAATTTCTCCATTTTGGAAAGCTGCTGCTAACTTTGAAATATGTAATCAAAAAATTAATATGAAATAAGTACACAATTATCTATCTACCATTTATATAAAAAGTGTAACCACAAACTCCTAAATTGTATACACAGTATTTTCTTAATTTTATGAGAATCTATTAGGAAATAATATCTCATTTGTATGTCAAATTTGTTTAAAGTTTAACAATTTTCTTAGCTTTCTGTTTTCTCTCCTGTTAAGCTCTATAATTATTAAGTTAAACAATTTAAAATTTAAGTTAGCATGTACAATGTGATTCTCATTTCTGGAAAGCAATCTTCCTATTTCTCTTCTCTCTATTCACATTCATACAAGAATATTTGCAAAAAAAATTATCTAACACTAGTAATGGCTATTTCTGACAAACGAGATTTGGGATAATTTTAAAAAATGCTTCTTTCTAATCCCTTTTTGGTATTACTTGGTACTTTTTAAAATAATAAAACTGATAATATATGAGTATTTATGGAATTTATTGTTAAATTTAAAGTCATAAATAAAAGGAACCAAGGATCTTACTGTTCTCTTCCTATTCTTGTCACCTTTCTAGCAACATCTTGTAAAATTCTCAAATCTATTTTGCTGTGTCAGAAAATGAAGAAGTTGTGCTGTTACTTCATGAACAATGTAAGAGCTCGTTATGTTTGATTATACTCATCAGAAGATCTTAGCACATCAAAACACTATCCCAAAGCTTATAGTCAAATTAGCTTTAGGGACAAAGAGTAGCCCACTTTATATGTACCTCATGTAGAAATCACCTATTGATTCACAACTATTACATCTGGACAGCAGTGTTAACTCAGATGTGATTTCTGGACTCTCAACCATCTGTGGACGCCAGCCAGGAAACAGTATCTCAAGACTTGCCAACAAACACATCTCAATAAAGGACGTAAAAATGTGATGCCTGATTTTGAACTGTCTTGTGATTATTTGGATCTCAAATAACAGTCCACAAATTCAGTATGGCATTTATTTTGGAAGTGATGGACTTAAACTCAAATATAAAAGACTGAAATTCTAGTCAGGAAAAGTTACAGGGCCAGGTTTCTTATTTTACTCTTCAAGCCCGACTTCTTTGAACTGAATATGTAATTATCACAAACTTAACTGTAGCATCACTCTCTGCCATGCTAGAGCATTATGATCTACAGCTGATAAGACCTTTTGAAACAGAAGTTGATTTCTAGATAGTTATTCAAGAAAAAGAGGTGCAATCCCTTCCCTTTTTGAATTTTGATCATGTTTTAACTGCAGACTTTATTTTCTCTACATCAAGAGTTAATCCATTCTACTATCAGTAATTTCTAAGTTGGAACTTCAGGGACACACAGAGGTACGCCAGTCACTCGCCACTTACTGGTTGCCACTTGCTTCTGCTTCCTAGCTGAACTATTACTGATAGAGAAATGGACCCTACAGGGGCAGTTTCTTGAAGCAAAGTTCTATTCTGTCTGAGCTTCTGCCCAGATCACCACGTAGTGACTCGACTGTGTTAAACATCTGGGAGATACATACGCATCACCATCTCCTACCAATAAGGCATATAGGCTGCTAGCAGGAGGGACAGAACATTGAAACAATTTTATATTCTTTCTGAAGAAACAAATTAAAAATACTTAGACAGTTGATTGACAATATGACATAACAACGTAAGAGCTCTCATGGGCTTTGACAGAGGAGTTTTGTTGTGATTCGACTTGGTTTAGATGCAAAGTTTAGGTTTACTCTGGGAGCATAAGAAAAGAGATATTTATCTACAGCATCTTACTTTGGGTAATGCTGGCTGCTCTAAAGGTAAACTTCCAAATCTCAGCGCCTTGATATAGCAGCGGTTTATTTCTCACTCACATACTCCCCTGTGTCAGAGCTGTACTTCTTTTGTCCTGTGACTCTGCTATCTTTGGCCTCTGAAGTTACTGTTCTCAGTCACACCAACCTTCAGAAGAAAGGAGAATGTGGGGAATTAATTGCCAGGAAGGGACTTATTAATGCATTGAGCATGGAAGAAGTACACATCTCTTTTCCTTATTTGGCACAGGCTAGAATTGCCACATATTTTTAGAAACGTGGTCTTGCTCTGGCAGATGTACAGGGAAGGTGGGCATGATGGTTGGGGCTTTGGCACCATCGCAGGGCGCATTGGCTGGGAAGTGGGTCTGGGAAGTTACCAGGAACTCAGCAGAAGCATCTCCAGCAGGCTCTCTCTAGCAACTGTGCTTTAATCTCTTCTCTACAGCAGCTTGCCAGTCAAATTTTCTAAAGCAGCCTATATGATTGGCATAATCACCATGGTCTTTAATGAATTAAATTCATGGAATTATTTGGCCAGATCACTTTATAGACTGTGGGTAGCTCATGGATGGATTGCTATTGGGCTGGAGGGGGGTGTCTATTCTCCCCCTAATCCATTGCTACTCTGCTAGAGTACAACCCATAACTGTTTCCTTGAGTCGCTGTCTTGTTATTATTGCCACTACTAACAAATGCTATTTTACTGTTTGCACAGAGGACTGTGCCCAAATCCTTACATACACTGCAGTATTTATTTTTCACAATCATATTGTTCAAGTTTTTTGAGACAGAGTCTTGCTACTTTTAACAGGCTGGCCTTGAACTCCTGGGTTCAAGCAATCTTCTTGCCTCACTCTCTCAAACAGCTGGGACAATAGGTAAGCACCACGCGAAGGCCAGCAGCCATCATATTTTATTATCAACTTTCAGAATACAAGGATTTAATGATGCAGTCAAGTTTTCAGTGCTGTCTGACCACAAATCCCGTCACTTTAACCTTTCAACATTACTGTTTCTTGTTTGCTTTGGCCACAAGGGAGGTATTGGTGATAGTGAGTTCTGGGGTACATATGACTGGTGTTGGAGAAAGGAACATGTAATATACAATCGAAGTCCCCAGTGGGGAGAGAACACTGTGGTCCAGGTCAACTGGAAAGGACTTGAGTTTGGATTTGATCTAAGGAATAATGTATTAAATTGGGGTCCAAAATAATCAATGGCAGGTATGTCTGGGGAAGCAAGGCTGGGGTTTTCCTCTGTAAGCTTATGGTAGTAGGTCATGCAGCCTCAGAACTACTTCTGAAGGGCTTCTTAGGTAGGAATCTTTTTGGAAGCATCAAATCTATATGTTGTTTTCTACCTCTTTTTTTTCTTCAAACCATTCTGGTCTTGATCGAAAAAAGAATAGGATAGGGGATAGGAACATACTGTTAGAGATCTACTGTTTTGACCTGGGACTATAGAATGAAGTGAAAGTGAAAGTATTTAATTTGGATCCAGTATAGTTGGGACATTAAGGTATCATTAAACGGGTGGCAGTATATATCTACAAGTGTCCAACTCATATTGATCTGCAGGGACATTTCAGTTAAAAATCACAGTTTTTACTACATACTTACCAGAATGTCTTACAGGAAATAGGTGAAAATATCAAATATTAGGAGAATGTAGAGCAACTGGGACTCTCATGTTCTGCTTGTGCAGATACAGTTTGGTGTAACTATTTTGGGAAACTGAGTTGCTGTTTGTCTGTAGTAGGAAAAATTTTGAGACAGGCCCCCAAATTTCTGCTCCCTGGTGTCCATTAATTGTATAAACACCTCCCCTGAGTATGGGCAGTGTGGGCAGGACTTGGAGTAGGATGGATTTCACTTCTTTGATTAGATTACACAAAGAAGAAGAGATTTATCAAATTAATTAGGGTCCAGGATCAGTTGCCTTAATTTAATCAAAAGATTCAGAAATTATCATGGCAAGTCTGACCTAATCAGGTTAACAATATGAAAGGACTGGGCCCTCCCAATGGACACGGTATGAAGAGGGGGAGCGTGGGAAGGCCGTAGGGGGGCCCATGGTGTACAACTTCAAAATGACCTCTGGAGCTGGGTGGTCCTGGCCCAGAGTCTGCAAGAAAATGAAGACCTCGGGCCTAAATCCATGAGGAATCACATTCTTGTAAAATCAAAGTGGGTGGTTCCCTGGTCCTGCCTCTGGTGAGGGTGGAGCAAGCTGAATCCTGGATTTCAGCTTGAGGGCTGTGAGCAGAGGACTCAGCTAAAAGTACCAGGCTCCTTACCTGGAAATAGTGTGAAATTTCACATCTGGTTGGTTTTAAATCACCTGGTTTGTAGTGATTTGTTATGCGGCAAGAAGAAAAACTGATGTATTCGCCTAAAACCACATGTGTGCTTCCTCTCTGACTCAGCTCCACTCTTAGGAATTTCCAAGGAAAAGGCATTATGGTCTTAGCAAAGCACACACACAGCTGCCCCTTGCTCTCTGGGGGATTGGTGCTGGGACCCTCAGAGGACACCCACATTCTCAGATGCTCCAGTCCTCTCAGTGAAATGGTGTGGGATTTACGCAGAACCCACACACGTTCCTCCATATGTGCTGGAAACGTTCTCTAAACACCCAGTGCCTGTGAGTGCTACATAAATAGTTGCCATACTGCTTGTTTAGGGAATGGGGGTGGAGTCTATACATACTAAGTTTCAGACAGTGGCTGGTTGAATCTCTAGATAGGAAGTATCTGGATGTAGAGACAACTGTATTTTGTTGTGCACAAAAGCAACAATGATACCAAGCAAAGCTGAAAACTCCACAGGAGAACGAGGGGAGGCCTGCAGGCTGATGATTCCATCTCCTGATCTGGGAGCCGGTTCCACAAGGGCACTCATTTTCTGAATACATTAAGCTGTGCTCGCTCCTAAATTAAATTACATTACACATCCAGAAAAGTAAAATCAGCAGAAATTTATTTTTTATTACCTGCTAGCGCAACTATTAGGCTGTTTTCAGAATTAAAACATTTGTCACGCATATAAAAATGGTCACTTGGTTTTAACTGTGTGAGCACCTTAATGTCAGTCCCCTGAGGGTCAGGAAGGAAACAGACCCTACAGAAACAAACCCAAAAAAGAAAAAGGTGAGTCACCTTTTATAAAACTGTAACTCTTGATGTTTTTAAACCACAACTCTTTATTTTTGGCCCATACTCAACACAGCTCCAGGAAGTAGTTTTTGTTTTCTGTTTCAGGGGAATTAGGATGAGCAGTATGCTGAGAATTTGGAGGCGCCCTTTGTATAGGGTTTGGGGGCCAGGCCAAGTCATGATAAAACAGAAAACTTTATTCTCTCCACACCTGTCTGAGATAAAGTTGTAGATATTTTTATTCCATTTAAAGGGAGAAACATAAATGCTAGTGATTTTGTAAGAATCTAATAATTAAACAACAAACAAATACTTTTCTAATATCTCAATTACATGAAATCAGGCTGTTACTGGGGCTGTAAGAGGACTGGTGCATCTGTCTCCTTTTGGGGGATTCAGAGTCCACCTGAGAAAGTACAGATACATACATGGTAGTGGACCGCACATTTTCATATGTCAACATCAAATTAATGGTTAGCATAGAAAAAAGGGAAAAGGAAAGAAAGGAAAAATATCAGGAAAAATATTGTGGAGTTCTTGGCAATGAGGGAAGGCTTTCTGGGGTAAGAATAGGCCAGAAAAATTGCTAGATCAAGTTATGGATGTAAATGTGCTATTATAATTGAATAAGAGAAAATTTAGTGAGCCTAAAAAGTATTTTTTTTTCCAGTACCAGGATCAAACTCACAACCTCATGCCTGCCAGGCAGGTGCTTATGCCACTGAGCCAAACTCCCAGCCCTATTTTTTTGACACAGGGTCGCACTATGTAGTTTAGGCAGACCTCGCTCACGTTATAGCCCAAACCAGCCTCAAACTCACAACGCTCCTCCTACCTCAGCCTCCTGAGTGCTGGGATTAAAGGGATGCGTCACCACATCTGGCTTAAAAAGTTTTGTAGATAGGTTAGAGTAACTAGGAGTGGTAGAGACCCAATTAATATGTTGAAGAGGAAATATAGGCCTGCTTTTATTTGTTGTTTGATTTCCTCGTCGAGTAATAATAATTAAGGTTGGGATTAAAGTTGTTTCAAATAGATTGTAAAATATTATTATTTCTGTGGCTGAGAATGTTACGACTAGAAAGGTTTGTAGGAAAATAAGGCAGGAAATGTAAGGGTTTTTTCGTGTTTCTGTTTCATTGTTCAGATGATGTTGACTAGCAATAATTATTAGAGGTAAAATTCATGTTGTTAAAATTAATAAGGGAGAAGATAGGGAATCGGAAGAAAAATTTAATGAGTAGCTTTGTTCGATGATGTTACATTTGTTTACATATGTTAGAGTAATTAGTGTGATTAATAGACTGTGTAGTGTTGTGTTAATTCAGATTATTGAACTTTTGGATAATCAGGTAGTTGGGATGAGTATAATTGTAGGAACAATAATCTTTAGCATTGTAGTAAGTTTAGGTTTTGTTATTTTCCATCAAGCAAATTTGGTTTTAAATTTGAGTTCTTTCATTTGCCAACTATAAGCAGTTACTTAACCTCTTAGAGCGTTCAGATTTTTACCTGTGAACAGGAGCTGCTGTCTATAACTTCCGGTCTGTGAGGCTGGAAGGGGCCCAGCGAATGAGTAACAGCAGGTCCTCTGTCTGCATTCCTGCCCCTTCCTGGGGAAGGATTGGAACCAGAGGCTCTTTGGTGCCTGATGCTGGGCATTAAAGGAGGCAGTAAGAGATGGAGACTGCTGAGGCCCAGAGCACTGGAGGAGAAGGGCATATTCAGGGTTTGAAATGCAGAACAAATAACAGAAGTCAGCAATGGTACAGAGCTGCATACTGAAAGCAGGGCAGGCAGCGCTTGGGAGACCTGGAATCACAAACAAAGCTCAGAGGGTTTCTGTAGTCCTGTGCTAGTTAAGGGGAAGAAGCCAAAAATATGGATAACAAAAGCCCTGCTTATTTAGGTTTCCATGGGAAGAAGAACAGCTACACTCTGCTCAGTTTAGAACCAGGGTCAGAACAACCCTGCCCACAGTAGGGTCTCTTCCTTTGGGAAACTGGAGAGGGAAAGATCCTGGGGGTCCATATGCTCAGGAAAGATAGACCCTGGGCCCGAGAGACAGCACCCCTTGGGCCCACAGGAGGAACTGAGAGTTTAGGCCGGGAAGGTGCCCCACGCAGATGCATCTGGCAGAAGTATCCTGTTCAGACTGACTGCTCCTTACCTCCGTAGCAGGGTGAAACCACTGGGTTTGTTAGGAGGCACCGCATGAGAGGGGCTGGACAGAGAGGAAGGTGAAAGCCCATCCCTCCCAGACAGGAGCTGTAGAATTGTGGTGCAAAATCAGTGGACTTGTTTCCAAGAAAGCAAGGGAAGAAAGAGGCCTAGTTACCTGCTTTTACCCCAAATGCAAGCTCCTGGAGGACTTAAGGTAAGTCCACCCACATAGTTCACATGAGACGAGATTGCCTGTATGGCTTCTTGCTGGAATTCTACGATCAAAAGCCTGCATCCCAGCTGGCTATGGTGGCGCATGCCTGTGGTCACAGCTCTCGGGGAAGCTGAGGCAGTAGGATCACCAAGTTTGAGCCTTGCCTCAGCAATTTAGCACGACTGTCTCAAAATTAAAAAATGAAAAAGGACCAAAAGCTAGCTCAGTGAGAAGGCTCTGGGTTCAGTTCTTTAGTACTACAACAGACAAACGAAATGTGACTCCCTCCTCAAGGTGCTTATTCCTACTGAAAAAAATAAATAACTACACGTCTTGAATTAACCAGTTAATCCACAGTCAGTCTCAGCTACACCGAGGTTTCATTAGGTTTCTCCGATCAGGTCCTAAGGGCACGTTTTCAAAGGTGGGGGGAGAGAGGAAACCGGGGAAAATGTCTGCTCCCCTGAGAAAAGGTGCCCTTCGGGGAAAGGAGTCACAGGCGGCGGCGTCCTCCTCAGCAGCCCTTTGGCACCCAAGGTACTGGATGCCACATCACTTCCCAGCATTTGCAACAGTGCAGGACCCCCAGGAACAAGGGTTAAAGATCCTCAGTCATCTCAGAAAGGTCGGCCTTCCAATCCCTGCACGCTTTTATTTTGGGTCCCTTTCTGAACAGATTTCCTCCTCAGCCCTCACAGGCTCAACGACTCCAGCTCCCAAGAGTTCCCAATGCCTGTCAATTAATAATCCTCACTACTGTACTTTATATTGGTGTCTGGATCCCGGGACTTGCCAAATATGGGGTGACGCACGCCTGTAAGGGCATCACTCTGGGAAGCTGAGGCAGGAGGATCATACATTCCAGCCAAGCGGGAGCAACTTGGAGAATCAG
>RJWM01020972.1:0-36167 GCA_004363535.1 Dasyprocta punctata
TTTTTTTTTTTTTTTTTCCTTAATCCACCTCTAGGATCAATAAAGATGCTTCCTGGGGCACCAGCTAAAGTCACCTGGCAATACCTGTGAGACCCAGGTGCAGGTGTCAGGGAACTTGCTGCTAACTCCATAGATAATAAAGGGCAAGAGCGCTACTGTATCCCTGTACTGTCAACTGAGAACAATGACATGTGGCAAGAGGAAGTCTTTGTGCCACATCTCTGAGGGCACATGGAGCTGGGACTCAAGCCAGCAGATGCCAGAGTTCAAGCCTTGTTCTTGGGCCCTTGCGTGGACAGGAGCCACCCCGCTGGCTGGGCCCCTCTTCCTGGGATGGCAAGGGTGGGCAAGGGGTACAAGTCGGGGATTAGAGGGCAGCTGTCTCCAGGTGCCAAAGAGCATTTCCTTTGCCCAGCTCTGCCTGCTGCTGCCCTCTTCCCCCAGCCTCCTAGCCTCCCAGCCCTATGCAGGACACTCACCAGGGACGTGGACAGTGCTAGAGCCAGAGGCCTCGATGGTGACCAGGACCGCGGCCTCCTGGTGACCAGAGCTGCCCAGCACACGGCACACGTACTCGCCCGAGTCAGCTGGGGACACTTGGTACAGCCGCAGCCTGGAGCCATGGGCCTGAATAGAGCAGGACAGGGAGACAGGGAGCAGAGTCAGGTGCCAATCCGGACCTCGCAGGCTTGGGGCCAGGCTCTGACCTCTGACCGAGGTGGGTGCGGCACTTCTCCAGGCTCCCAGGCCTCCCTCCTGGCACAGCAGCCCTCCCCGCATCTCTCACCGCCCATACCTGGTGCCGGGCGGGCAGGCTGCCCCCGCGCTTGTGCCACGTGACCTGGGCATGCGGCTGCCCGGGCACCACGCAGTTCAGATCCAGGGTCTGCCCTTCAGCTATGTGTGAAGATGATGATTCAATTCTGATGGGCCCAGCACTGCCGGGGGCTGGGGACATAGAGCAGAAGGTCAGGGCTTGGCCATATGAAGATTTGGGAGAAGAGTTGTGGGATCCTCAGTCACAGAAACAGGGCCCCAGGGACAGTCACGGCTAACACTGACTAAGCACTCGCAGCGCGCCAGGCAGTGTTTTAAGTACCTTATACGTTTAACTCACTTCACTCTCACAAAATCACACACTTCTTATGAGAAAGGACCAGCCTTTTATCTGCATTTTCAAGACAATGACAGTAGCCACATGTGGCAACAGAGCACTAGACAGGTTGGAAATGAAAATTTTATTATCATTTTTTCTTTTCTTTTCTCGAGACAGGGTCTTGCTATGTAGTTCAGGCTGGTCTTGAATTCACTATGTAGCTCAGGATGGCCTCCAACTTGTGGAGATCTTCCTGCCTCAGCCTCCCTAGTGCTGGAATTACAGGCATGCACCATCACGTCTGGCAGAAATGAAGTTTTAAATCCTCTTTAATTTTAATTCCTATACCTGGCTAATGCTAACAAATGAGACAATGCAGCTCTATGAAGTCAGAATAGTCAACATCCCTATTTTACTGATGTGGAGACCGAGGCTAAGAGGCAAGAGTAACTAGCCCAGTCTCTTGGAGGGGCAGAGCCCTTATCCTGACCACCACCCAGGTCCAAAGACTAATTCAAAGGCTCCTTCTCAGGGGCACTGTTACTGGGTCGCCCTGCTCCTTTCCTGGTACAAAGGTCTTCATCAGACTCACCGGAGGGGCTGCTGGTGCTGGGAGAGACAGAGACCATGATGGAGGCCTCCTGGGCGTCGATGTTGTTGTTGGCCCGACACACGTACTCTCCGGAGTCAGCCACAGACAGCTGGTGCAGTCGCAGGCGGGAGCCATGGACCTGGGGGTATGGGGAGAAGAGAGAGGGAGCTGAGGGTCACCGGGTCTCCATGGCTGGGACATGCTGAGTTCTGAATGCCTGAGAGTCCTGGGCGTGAGAAGGAGCCCTGGGCAGTCCCTGCAGGTTTACCCAGGACAGCAGGGTCCCCGTGGCCACAGTGCCAGTCCGTACCTGGTGTCTGGCGGGCAGGCTGCCCCCGCGCTTGTACCACATGATGGTAGCCTGGGTTTGCCCGACAAGCACACAGTTCAGATCCAGCGTCTGCCCTTCCACCACTGTGGGGGATGAGGACTCGATCCTGATTGCTGGGGAGACGTTGGGCACTGGGGAGGGGCGACAGACAATGCAGGTAAAGTCAGGCCACAGCAACAGTGCCAGGCACCCACCCGCCCAGACCCTGTCCTCGCCCTCTCACCTTGGGAGGAGCCGCTGCCCTGGATGGTGACGATGAGCGAGGTCTCCTGTGAACCAGCACCGTTACTGACGTGACACACGTACTCGCCGGAGTCTGCCGGGGTCACCTGGGGGATCCGCAGTCGGGAGCCCACGATCTGGAAGGAGCAGGGGGCAATGGGCAGGTCTGAGGCATGGCTGCCGTTGACACCTGACTCTGGAAGCCGCTCCCCTCGCCTGGTGCTGGGGACCCTGGCTTCCCCAGCGGCCCTCCTGAGGCTCCTGGCAGGGCAGGTGGCCCAGCTCTGGTCTGTACTGTTCTTCCCTGTTACCCTTCCAGAGAGGAGGCCCTGCCCAGTGGTGCCCTGGCAAACACCCACGTTGTCATTCCATATATGTCTGCCCTTTCTTTTTGTAGTGCTACTGGGAATTGAACCCAGGGCCTTCGCAATGAGCTACATTCCCAGCTGCCCCCACCCCCTTTTTTTTGTGTGTACCAAGGATCAAACTCACAACCCCATGCTTACCAGGCAGGTGCTGTGCTGACCACCCCTTTTGAACTTAATTTAATTTACTTTTTTTGTCTTTTTGAGACAGGGTCTCACTATGCCATTCAGTTTGGCCTCAAACTCACAGCCTTCTACCCCAACCTCCCAAGTGGCTGGGATTATATGCTTGGGACACCATGCCTGGCCGGGCCCCAGTCTTATTCCACTGGGAATCAGTATGTTGAAGCACCTCAGGGACATTTAGTGAGTGAGTGAATCCAACCTAGGTCAGTAGAACACAGGTCTATATGATCAGCACCAATCCAGGTCTATCCATAAGGATGTTCAGTGTTTGCTGAAGGACTGAATGAGTACAGAGCAAGGTGCTGAGAGCCTCTGTAACTTCCCCAAGAGCCAGAGTGCTCCCTGCCCACCGACTCTACCTGGTGCCGACTGGGTAAGCTGCCTCCACGCTTGTACCAGGTGATGGTGTGGGGGGCGTGACTGGCCACAAGGCAGTTGAGGTCCAGGGTGTGCCCATTGGCCAGGGAGGCTGAGGAGGACTCGATGCGGATGGGGTACACCACACTCTGGGCTGGGAGGGCGGGAGAAGGTGGGGTGTCAGTGTGGCCTGGGGGCTGCAGCACCCCTAGCCACGCCCACCACCTGCACCCATCCTTGAGACACTCACACTGGGAAGGGCTGAGGCGCTGCTGGATGTTGACCAGGACTGAGGCCTCCTGGATACCTGAGCCACTGGCCACACGGCACACATACTCCCCAGAGTCGGCGGGGGTCACCTGGGGCAGCCGGAGCCTGGAGCCGTGCACCTGTGTGGGTGGGCGGGACAGGGGTGGCAGGTTCAGAGCCAGGCCAGGTTCTTGTCCATTTCCCTGGTCCCCCCGGTGGCTCTGCCAGTTGGAGCTTGATGGGAGTTCTTCTAGGAAGGAGAGCCCTTCATGACTTCAAATTCCTTATCCCAGAGTTAGGACAGGACCCACCCTGCCACCTCATCCATGCCAGGGACCACTGAGACTTCACACCAGGGAAAAGTTGGGCGACAGCATTTGCTGCCGTGCTAAGGGTAGGAGAAGTAGGCAATGTGAGCCCATTTGACAAATGAAGACATTAAAGATCAGAGAATTCAAGCTTAGGATCACACAGCAAGTGGCAAGGTAGTGTCTAAATGCAAATATGCCTGAATTCAAAGCCTATGCTCACTTTTTCTCCTCTCTCCTTCCCTTCCTTCTTTTTTGTGATGCCGGGGGGATTGAACCCGGGGCTTTTGTTTGTTGTTTTTTGACACAGGGCTTCAGTATGTAGTTCAGCCTGGCCTGGAACTCAGGGCAATCCTCCTGCCTCAGCCTGCAGGCTCCTGGGATTACAGGTGTGTGCCACCATGCCTGGCCGAACCTAGGGCTTTGCACATGCTAATTAAGCACCAACCACTGACTGACCCCCAGCTCAAGCCTGTGTGGCTTATTCTGCTGTTATCAGGGTCTTCAAGGCTCCTGTTTCGCTCTCCACATCCTACCTGGTGCCGAGCGGGCAGGCTGCCCCCGCGCTTGTGCCAGGTGATCTGGGCATGGGCCTGCCCTTGCACCATGCAGTTCAGGTCCAGGGTCTGCCCTTCAGCCAAGTGGGAGGAAGATGACTCAATCCGGACTGGGGGGGTGACCCCGAGTGCTGGCGACAGAGGTGGAGGGTCAGTCAGCAGTGGGTGAGAAGAGATGGGTGTGAGGGGGACGGGGCTACTGGTCGAGGGAGGTACAGACGGAGGCTTGACCCATGGCTGGAGTGGAGACCCCTGGGTGGTCCGGCCCTCCCCAGCGCTACTCACCAGGCACAGAGCCTGCAGGCTCAATGGAAACCAAGACGGACGTCTCCAGAGGCACAGGGCTGCCCACCACCCGGCACACGTACTCGCCCGAGTCGGCAGGGGACACCTGGTGCAGCCTCAGCAGTGAGCCATGGGTCTGCGGATGGGGGGTGAGGTCAGAGGGTGCCTTGCCCCAACCTGTGACCTGCGGCCTGCAGTGATCCCTGAGCCCAGTGCAGTTTCTCTCCCTGCCTGGTGAGGGAAGTGGGCTGCACCTCAGGAGACAACGGGACACCCACTAATGCCACACAGCACCAGTGCTGGGCACACACTCAGACACTGAGTTAGGATGTACCTTGTACAGTGGCTACTCTACGTGGGTGCCCCTCCCATTTCCTACATAAAATAATGGTAACTCCTGCGATCAGTGGTATCCTACGAGACACGCTATAACCGCAGCTAAAGGCACTATGATAATCATAATGGCTCAGGGCTTGAGCTCTGAGAGCTGTGTAAATATGTTACTTAACTTGATCCCGGAGACAGTTCTAGGCTAAGTAATTTGCCTGTGGTCACAGCTGATGAGTGGTGGGGTCTGGCCTCACACTAGGCTGGCCAGGCCTGCACCCAGTCTCTAACCATGTACCACGTGGCCATGCAAGGTGCCCAAGGCCTCCCTTGTCTCAGAAGGGCCCTCTGTCCCCCACCCAGGGACCACCTCTCTCGGCCCCTCCATTCCCTGGCCCCTTTACCTGGTGCCGGGCGGGCAGGCTGCCCCCACGCTTGTGCCACGTGACCTGGGCGTGTGGCTGCCCGGGCACCACGCAGTTCAGGTCCAGCGTCTGCCCTTCAGCCACGTGGGAGGAGGAGGACTCAATGCGGATGGGCTGGGTGCTGCCCGGAGCTGGGGGAGAAGAGGTCCCTGGTCACCCTGGTTCTCTAAAGCATCCCAACTTCTTCTGTTCCCCGTTCTGCCTGCTGGCCCCACTCACGGTAGGCAAAGCTGGCCCCCTGAGCCCCGGTCACTGTGACTGTGATGGAGGCCTCCACACCGTCACTGGCCCGGCAGATGTATTCTCCAGCATCCACTGGGGAGACCTGGAAGATGTACAGCCGGGAGCCGCGGACCTGGGCAGAGGGGACAGAGGTGTGAGAGGGTGGCCTGGATCCGAGCAGATGCCCAACCCCTGTCCCCTGGTCTGGGAACTGCCAGTCCCCAGGATGGGGAGTTGGGAGCCCACAACCCACCATCCACGGCCCCTGTCCATTGCTCCAGGTGTGAGTACCTGGTGCCGGGCAGGCAGGCTGCCCCCGCGCTTGTACCATGTGACCTGGGCGTGGGCCTGCCCTGCCACCACGCAGTTGAGATCCAGGGTCTGCCCCTCGGCCACCGTGGGCGATGAGGACTCGATCCTGACAGGTGGGATGGGTGCTGGGGCTGTGGGGACAGGGGTGAGGGTAGCAGATACTCCCGGAAGAGCTGGCAGGGACCACCCAACTGGGGCTGGCTCTGCCTTGAGATCCGCCCAGTAACTCAACAGGGGACCGGGGCATGGCTGATGGAGAGGAGGGGAAGGGGACGCAGGGCAGGAGCAGAAACCAAAGCAGCAACATGGCCAAGGAAAGCATGACGGGAAGATGGCAGAGCACTCAGGGCCCTGCGTCAGCTCCAGGGTGAGCCCCCTACCCCCAGCCGGCCACAGCAGTCACCTGGAGCCCCCTCCGAAGGCTCCAGCCTCCTCCAGCTTTGTCATCAGAGTCACTCACCAGGGATGGAGTCAGCGGGCTCGATGGAGACCAGGACAGAGGTCTCCAGGTGCTCAGAGCCAAGGACCACGTGGCACACGTACTCGCCTGAGTCGGCAGGGGACACTTGGTTCAGCCGCAAGAGCGAGCCGTGGGTCTGTGTGCGAATAGGCAGGGTTGGGTGGGGCCGGAGGAGCCCCATCTCATCCCTGCAGTGGGCTGGCCTGGGGGCCACGGTACCTGGTGTCGGGCGGGGAGGCTGCCCCCGCGCTTGTGCCACGTGACCTGGGCCTGCCCGGGTGCCACGCAGTTCAGATCTAGGGTTTGCCCTTCAGCCACGTGGGAGGAGGAGGACTCGATGCGGAGGGGCTGGGTGCTGCCTGGCACTGGGCACAGAGGGGTCAGTCAGGGGCTACAGGAGGTCACCAGGCCCTGGCTTGGGAGAGTGGACCTGAGGCCTGTCTGGGCTGGAACCACTTTCTGCCCTGCCAGCCGAGCCTTTCTTCCATCCCCACCTCCAATGCAGGCCCCAGGCCCCCCATGCCCAGGGTGACTTCCCGATGAGCAGACTGTGGGGAGCCCGAGATGGTCACTGCCAGGCTGCCCCGCAGGACGCAGACAGTAATGGCCCCACTTCCTTCTGCGGTGTTCATTATGTTCCCAGCGCGTTCCCCGGACCCTGTCTCATCTACACCACACCCTCACCTAGCAGGCACTGAAACCACCATTCCACAGATGAGAAAACCGAAGTCCCTAAAGGCGAAGGACTAGATCAAGGCCAACAAAGGGCAGAGTCAGGATTTGATCCCAAGGCAGCCTAGACCCCAAGACTGCGGCTTGCTGACACCTGAAAACCATCCCCTCACATGTGGCTCCAGGGGACCCGGACCAGCCTCATCCTGTCCCTAGCCCCTCACTCCCCAAGCAGGCGGCAGGGGTCCAAGCCTGCCTGGAACATCCCCCATCCTGATGCCCCAGCAGAAGGGACAGCCCACGCATCTCCTCACCTGGGCCATGGCCGAGGCCTGGGTGGGTGCTGTGGAGCACAGAGACCACGATGGACGCCTCCTTGGGCCCCGCCTCGCTCTCCACTCGGCACACGTACTCTCCAGAGTCTGATGGCGAGACCTGCGGGAGCCGCAGCCGGGAACCGTGGACCTGGGCCAGCGGGGGGCAAAGGTAATATGGAGACAGGGACAGGGCTGAAGGTGCCGATCCCTCTGTGTCTTCCCGGTTCACTCCGCAAACTCTTGGGGACAGAGCCTGGCATCGACTCCCAGTGCAACTGGGTAAGGCAACCTTCCATCTGCACAGTGGCCACCCCAGCCAGAGCCTCTACCCCAGCCCAGGACCCTGCTTGGGCTAGGGAGCCTTCTACCTGGGCGTGGGGAGGCAGGCTGCCCCCTCGCTTGTACCACGTGATCTGGGTGTGGGTTAACCCCGACACCACACAGCTGAGGTCAAGTGTCTGCCCTTCGGTCACAGATGGTGATGAAGACTCAATCTTGACAGGCGGTGAGCTGGTACCTGAGGCTGGGGTCAGCAGAGGGAAAGCTGACTTTGGGGGAGCCCTGGGCTGCCCTCCCACCCCCTTGGCCCCCAGAGGCCCCGCACCTGACATGACGACCACCTGGATGCGGGCCTGCGCTGTGCCCATGGGGCTGGTGGCCACGCAGAGGTAGAAGCCAGCGTCAGCAGACGTGATGGCCGGGATGACCAGTGTGGCGATGTCTGTGCGCTCAGACCGGGCCTGACACGTGGAGAGAGGCTTAAGGGTGAGCCAAAGAGGGTGGGCAGAGGGGCAGGACAAGCACTGAGCTAGGGTCAAGGCCCAGAGGGCACTGAGGATGATAAACCTGGCAGGACAGAGGCAGCTGGGTTACCTGTGGGGTGCAGGAACGTAAGGGAGCCAGAGAAGAGGCGGGCAGGGTGTAGAAGGGCCAGTGGGCTTGGAAAAGGCTGACCCCTCACCTGCGGGGGCAAGCTGCCGCCCTCCTTTCTCCACGTGATCGTGGCCGTGGGAACCCCTGTGGCCCTGCAGTACAGCCTGACGATGTGGCCTTCGTGCACCTGGATGCGCTCTGGGCTCACCTGGACCCTGGGCCCATTGCCCCCTGCAGACAGAGTGTTGTGAGAACCTCCTGGCTGCCTCAGTTCCCGGCCTGGGTCCCAGGCCCTTGCCCAGTCCAGCCTGCTCACCGTGCACCTGGAGAACAGCCCTGCCCACGTGCTGCCCGGCGCTGTTGAGGGCGCGGCACAGGTACTGGCCCTGATCTGACGGCTCAGCAGCTGGCAGGCGCAGGACGCCCCCGTGGATCTGTGCCTTCAGAGGGAGCTGGCCCCCCGGGCCCCCTGGCACAGAGACACGGGGTCAGCAAGCCCTGAAACTGGCCTTGCTCCAGCCCTCTGGGATGCTGGGCACCTCCCCTGGTCCTGCTTGTGGCTGGCCATGCCCAGGTCAGCCTTCAACATCACTGCATCCTGGCCTCACCTATCCACTCAAGGGTGGGCGTGGGGTTTCCCCTGGCATTGCACCGAAACTCTGCCACCTGCCCGGGCTGCACGGTGAGCTGTGGTGGGTGGATGGAGACCACAGGAGCAGACAAGGTGCCTCCGGCTGGTGAGGGTCAGGAAAGATGTGTCAGGGTGGGCAGTAGTGGCTGGGCCATAGCAATGGCCTCCTCGCCACTCTCTGCTCCCACTCTAGCCCTCTATGGCCATCCGGCCTCATGGCAGCCAAAGGAGCTTTCTTTCTTTCTTCTTTTGATGGCACTGGGGATTGAACCAACTGAGATATATCTCCAGACCTTTTTAAAGTTTTTGAGGCAGGGTATCACTGAGCTCACACTTGTGATCCTCCTGCCTCACCCTCCCAGAGTACTGGGATTACAGCTATGAACCACCAGGCCTGGCTCAGAAGGATCTCTCTCTTGCTCATTCTTTTTTTTTTTTTTCACGGCACTGGGGGTCAAACTCACAGCCTCGTGGCTGCCAGACAGGCGCTTAAGCGGCTGAGCCAAACTCCCAGCCCTAGTTTTTTGAGGCAGGGTCACACTATGTAGCTCAGGCTGGCCTTGTGGTCATGTTGTAGCCCAAGCAGGCCTCGAACTCACAATGCTCCACCTACCTCAGCCTCCTGAGTGTTGGGATTAAAGGCATGCGCCACTATGCCTGGCTCTTGCTCATTCTTTTTCTGAGACAGGATCTTGCTATGTAGTTCAGTCTGGCCTTACACTCACTATGTATCCCAGCCTGGCCCTGAACTTGAAGAAATCCTCCTGCCTCAGCCTCCTGAGTGTTGGGATTACAGGCATACACCACCATGTTCAGCCTTTCAGAAAGGAACTTTCAGCAGTGTGTGTGTGTGTGTGTGTGTACCAGGAATTGAACTCAGGACCTCATGCTTGCCAGGCAGGTGTTGTGCTGCTGAGCTAAATCCTCAGCCCTAGAAGGAAACTTTTAAAACATCAATGGGAAGCTGGGTTTGGTGGTACATTCCTGTAATTCCAGCACTCTGGGAAACTGAAGAAGGATGATCACAAGTTCAAAACCAGCCTGGGCAATTTAGCAAGGGCTGGGGATGTAGCTCAGTACGAAGACCTGGGTTCAGTGTCCAGTAATACAACAGAACAGAACAGAACAGGACACTAAACTTCAAAGAGACCTTGCTACTTCCCTATTTAAGATGTGTCCATGGTGCCCTACTGCCTTAATAACCCTCTCACCCCCCATCTACCACGTGTTGCATACTTTCACCTCTGTTTGTACCTTTAGGCTCCTTACCTAGCCTCCCTCCCACAGATCTAGCCAGGCTGGCCTTTCTGTGTCTCAAACATAGGGATGTGCTCCTGCCTTGGGGCCTTTGCATGCACCGCTCCTTCTGCTGGGAACACTCTGCCAGCTCTCTAACTGGCTCAACACCTTCTTCTCCTTCGGGTCTCTATCACAGCAGTTCACCCTCCTTCCATCTCTCTTGTTACTTTCTCATCTCTCCACTGTTTCCCAGCCTAAGACTGCGGTTCTTGCTTGTTCATTTGCTCCCTTGCTGTGGTCACCTCAACCAGGACAGACACTCCACAAGGGCTGAGATCCTGTTTGTCATTCTGCTTTGCGCTCTGACTTCAGAGCCTAGACCAGGACCTGGCATATACCACAGGTGCTCAGAAACGGTGCGCAGTCCTGGTGGGTGTGAGGGGAGCGCTGGGTGCAGGCCGGCTGTGGGTGCGAGGTGTACCTTGCACATGCAGCGTGGCCGTGCCCTGGTCCATGGCGAACATGTTGGAGCCGGTGCACACGTAGGTGCCCGCGTCGCTGGGCTGCACGTTGCGGATGGTCAGGATGCCGTTGAAGTCCATGGCTCGGGAGGGCAGCTTCCCGTTGTGCAGGCGGGTCCATACCAGGGTGTAGGCGGGAGACTTCAGGGGCAAAGGCGGGTGGGGATGATGTGGGGGCTCAGGGCCCCGAGGACCAGGTCCCTGTGCCCCACGCCCTGCCCTCCCACCTTGCTCTTGGCTGTGCAGATGAAAGTAACGTCGGCCCCGGGACGCACGCTCTGGCTCCGCTGCTCCTCCACCGTCACTGTGATGGGCTTGCTTGGTGCCTCTGTGGGCACAGGGAGACCCCTGGTGAGCTGAGAGCTGGCTAGGTCTCTGTCCTGTGGCCACATTCTCCTTCTCAGTCCCCACCTCTGGGTGTCACTTCCTTCCTGGTCCAGCTTAGACGCTAGCCCCCCACACCTCCCTCCCTTCCTTATCCTGGCTGAGCCCAACCCTCCAGGTCCTCCCTGTTGGCACTAAGCACAGCACAATGTGGTTGGAGAACGTCACTCGGGCTCCAGGACATGACCACAGGCCACCAATGAGCTCCTAATATTCACACTTCATGGCAACTGGGTCTCCCCATGGGGGTGAATTTCCCTCCGCCAAATGGCTATTTTACACCTCCTCCATCCTCCCAGCACCCTACCCACCCTTTCACCATTACCACTCATACATCAACTCACACTTGCTGAGCTAACACAAGCTACTAGTTGGGAATGTTTCCATCTTCTCAAAGTCCAATCCACCCTGCTCCCTCCTCGCTGGCCCCTTCTCCTGCCACCCTGTTGCGCCCTGCACCTTCTGAGAGGCAGATGCCCCTTCCCGGGCACTTCCCTTCTCTCACACCACGTCAGTCTCTCCTCTCCCTCACAGCGAGATCATTCTGCTCCACAGATCAGTACATTCTGGAATTTTCCACTGCTGAAATGCCTCCTTGACCCCTTGCTTTCCCAGCCACTGGCCCATTGCATGGCTTCCCTTCAGAGCTTCTCCTCCTGCCGCCTTCTCCCCTCACTCCCATCTTTCCTGTCACAGCCTGATCGCATCAGTCATTTCCCTACCCTTCTCTTACTCCTGTGGCAGCACTGACCAGTGGTGCTCTTGGCAGCCCTTTCCTCTCCTCCCTTCTTGCCTCCCTCCTCCAGGGCTGCTCCCTCCTGCTTTCCTGCCCTTCCCTCTTCAACTGGACATCTGCCCCCTAGGGCCCGGCCCTGGACCCTGTCCTGCACACGCTCTCCCTGCCCCACAGCCTAAAACACCATCCTTGTGTCAACAGCTCCCAGCTGAATTTCTCCGGCAAAGGTCTGAGTTCAGACTCACAAGTCCAAATGCCTGACGACCAACCCACCTATGTGCCTCCCCAAATAGCTTCGGCTTTAACAAGTCCAAACCAAACTTGTGATGCCTCTGACCCATTGGTAGCATGAACTGCCAGTGCACCACCTGGGTCCCTCCGCCTGGTTACCCCCGTACCCCACTGCCTGGCTTCTGCCAGCTGCTGTTTCTTTGCATAAAGACTTTCTGGGGCTCCTGGAGACTACTGTGCATTCTTGTATGGTGAGACAGAGGTTCAGAGGACTCAATGCTCCTGGAACAGGCCTGTCAGGGAGTGAGAGGACCCAGCCACACAGACCCCAGCTCCCCAGATGCCAGAGTGGGTGACTCAGAGGTGCATGGTTCCTGGGGTTTCCTCACGCACAGTAAGCAAAACTGACTCCTGGCTGTAATTTGCTTGATAACATACCCTTTGTCACATGCCTTTTCTTTCCTGTCTCACTTCCTCTCCCTGAACTATCTGCACAAAAATCCTGGTCTCAGACTTAGCTTCAGGGGAGCCCTAATGAAGACACCTTCAAACTCGAGCCTTCTGGGTCTCAGTAAACAGAACTCCATTACACAGGTGCTAGAATCCAGGCCTGGGCAGCATCCTTTCCTCTGCCCACCTGGACCACAGTCAAGTCTGGCAATTCTGCCTCCCGAATAGGTTTTGGATCCATCCCCTGTCCCCATCTCCATGGCCACTGTCCTCACTGAGGTATTCACCGCCCCCTCCTGGCAGATGAATGCACCTCTGCTAGGGCTGCAATCTCAGGCACAGGGGAGCAGGGACCCACCAGTGACCAGCAGCTCTGCCCGGCTGGCGTTGACATGGTGGAGGTTCCGGCAGGTACAGATGTAGACCCCGGCATCAGAGGGGTGCACGCTGGGGAAGTGGAGCTCAGCGCCTGGGGAGGGGGCTCGTCAGTGCACACTTCCCCTCTCCACCCAATCCCCCAGGCGGGCACTGGCCAGTCCCGGCCTCCCCTCCCCCGGGGGACTCCTGGGGACTTCAGTACCTTGATGTCGCTGCTGGGTGCTGCTGGGCACAGGCTGCCCATCCTCACGGGACCAGTAGAAGTAGTGGGGTGGGCTCCCAGTGACCTGGCACCGCAGGGAATGGGAACCCCCTTGGGGCACTATGCTCCGAGCCGGATGGACCTGGACCACCAGTGGGGCTTGGTCTGCTGGGGTGGGAGGCAGCAGAAGCCATTCAAGCAGGAGCCCCGGCAGGCAGTGCTGTCTCAGGCACCTCCGCCCTCCCACCTCAGCCCTGCCTCCCTCCAACTCCCTAGGTTCCCCCTAGCCTGTCAGCCCACCCCAGGCTATGGCCCACTTACTCTGTGGCAGGCACCGGCCGCCTTGCACATTGGGGTTGCCCACGTAACCTGGGGCACACCTGTCGGGAAGAACAAGGATCGGTTCTGTCAAGTTTCAGGGTACCCAGAGCCTCACAGTGAACTTGGGAGCAAGAAGCTCAGCCAGCAGCCCAGTGTGGGCCGAGCAGACTCAGGACCCTGGAGAGACTTGTAGGGACGAAAGAGGCCCCAACACTGGGCCTTGCTGAGCCAGCAAAGAGAATGGCAGGGAGTATTAGCAGGTTGCATACAGAGAGAGGTAAGACCTTCATTCTCTGGGGAAAGATTCATTCAACAAACACTTATTAGATAACTACTAAGTGCCAGGGACCAAGCTAGGAGCTGGAGATGTAACAGGGGACATGATGAAGCCCTTGGTCTGGTGGAACTTTCTAGGTGGGACACCAACATGGGAACGCTATGTAAAACAAGAGTGAGGGGAGTGTATCAGGCTACGAGGACACAGACAGGGATTAACTCAGCTCTGAGATCAGGAGGCATCTCAGAGGACAGGCCTCTCCTATTAGAGCCTCCTGGAGCAGGCTGTCCTCTTCTCAGAAAACTTATCACAGCTTGTAAGTGCAGGTCTACATCATCGTCTCCCCGACTTCCCTGACTTGCAAACTTACTGCTCACAGTACTGGCCGGTGTAGCCGGGTTCACAGGCTGTGCAGCGGTACCCGCCGGCCCCCAGGCTCTCACAGGTGCGGGAGAACCTGGAGTAGGGAGGTGAAGGTCAGGCCGCCCGAAGCCCACTCCCCCCCCGCTCCCTCCACCCCGCAGTGAGAGCTGGGCTTTGGGCCTTGAGCAAAGGCACCCACATGTTCTCTGGGTTGGTCAGAGGGCAGGCGCAGGGCTGGCAGTCCTCGGGCGTCCCGGCCGTGGCATCTCCGTAGTAGCCAGGAGCACACAGCTCGCAGAACTCCCCGGCGGCATTGTGCTGGCAGTGCTGCTGGGCACAGGGGCGTTAGACTCCAGCCACTGGGCCATATCTACCAAAAGCCTTTCAATTTTGCTATCCTTTGATCTAGAAATTCGAAGCCTGTGAACTGTCTTAAATAATCATGGAGGGCACAGAGATTTCATCATAAAGATACTTCCACTGCTGGTGTCAACATAAACCTAAATGCCTGTAAACAGGAAGCTGGGTAGATTACAAAAGTACCTGCACACACACAACTATCAGAAAGATGATTTTTTTTTTTTTTTTTTTAAAAAAAAACAAAGAAAAAAAAAAAAAAACAAAAGCCCCCCCGGGAAAACAAAGGACAAAAATAAAATCCCAAAAAAAAAAAAAAAAAAAAAAAAAAAAAAAAAAAAAAAAAAAAAAACCAAAAAAACAAAACCCACAAAAGATGTTGGCTGTATTTCTTATAATTTTTACACAAAACCTCTAACATCAGAGGAAAGGTATACACCTGGGTACCAGGGTCAAAGCTTTGAAAACACACACTTCATCACGGAAACGTGTGGTCACACAGTCTCCTCAGAGAGACCCAGTTTGCTGTGTTAATGGGACAGGTCCCTTGATCCCTGTTTAGCTGTGGCTCTGTCAACCTCCTGGCCCTGGTCTGTACCTGGGGGGTTCCATGCACGCCGCTCGGAAAAGCCCAGGTCTAAAGACACACGGGATGGAGTCTGAAGCCAGCCTGGGCTACAGAGTGAACTCACAGCAGCCCTGGACTAACTACATGGGGAGACTGGGGGGGCCTGGCTCAAAAAAAAAAAAAGTGGAAAAAAAGGAAAAAAACGGTGGGGGTGGGGGGGTGATAAGGAACGATGCTCAGGAAGTAGTAGGTGAAAAAAGATGGTCACCAAACACGATTTTATGTTGATTTGTAAAGTGAAAAGTGTAATTTAGAAAAGTGTCAATAGCCCAGGGTGGTGGTACACACCTGTAATCCCAGCGACTCTGAAGGCTGAGTCAGTAAGACTGCAAGTTTGAAGCCAACCTGGGCAACTTAGCCAGACTTTGTCTCAAAATAAAATAAAATAAAATAAAATAAAATAAAATAAAATAAAAGTGTAACTCAAGGTAAAGCACTTGCCCACAAGGCACAAGGCCTTGGGTTCAATCCCCAGTATGTCAGAGAAAAGCATGGATTAGCCCAGAGGATGGGCAGGTGAGCTGTTCACTCCGATGGGGCAGAAATTCCTCCCGGTGGCAGGATGACCAGGATTTTAATTTTTCTTTTTGTTCATCTCTGTAGCCCGACTCTTCTCCAGAGAACAGGTACCAACTTGGGTAAGAAATGCTTAGAACCAAAGCCCCCTCTACACAGGATGGCATTCTGCAGCTCCGGCTGACCTGGCCTGCTGACCCGTCACTCTGCCCCTCCAAATCCCCTCCCCTGGCCCTCAGGCAGCCCCAGACCTCCCGCCGTCACCAGGTCGGTGCACTCACCGAGCAGGCCCCGGTCTCCGGGTGGCACAGGTCGGAATGCCCGTTGCACTCACACAGCTCGCAATGACCCAGGTAGAGCCCGCTCCCAGTGCGTGTGTAGCCTGGGGCACAGTCCTGGGGGACAGAGGAAGCTTGGCCTCCAGCCAGCAAATCCAGACCTCTCCCTCATTCCCCCTCCAGCCTCTAGACCCCCAGTGGCTCTTGGAGGGGACATCAGGGGCCCAGTTTTCGCCCCTGAGCCCCTGCCTCGTCTCCCTGGCCAGCCAGCAGGGAGACAGTAGTCATCCGTCCCCATCCTGGACTTTGCCTCTGGAAGTTACTGAAAAGCTTCATCACTACACCGAGAAAGCAGGCTGGGAGACCAAGACAGGGAGCGAGAGCGCGGAGAGACCCTTGTAGCTGGGTTTACACTCAGAGGCAGTGCAGGGTGCATGGAGATGTTTTCTCACATTTGAGATGAGTAACTGCGAGTTAGGGAACAATTCTCTTCGCTTACCCTACCTCCCTCCCCACAATTCCAAGGGACGCTTATGACTCTCGTCCGCCTGGCTGCAGACACTGTGCGCCTCCTTCAAGATGTGTCAAACTCAGTCACTTCGAGGAACAGGAAATTCTCTAGATTTGAAAATTCTAGCCAGGTGTGGTGGCGCACGTCTTTAATCCCAGCACTCAGAAGGCTGAGGTAGGGGGAGCGGTGTGAGTTCGAGGCCGGCTTGGGCTACAATGGGAGTGTAAGGCCGGCCTGAGCTACATAGTGCGACCCTGCCTCAAAAATACTAGGACCGGGAGTTTGGCTCAGTGCCTTAAGCGACTGTCTGGCAGGCACGAGGTTGTGAGTTCGGTCCCTGATGCCGCGCAACAAAAAAACAAAAACAAAAAATAGGGCTGGGGATTTAGCTCAATGGCATAAGCACCTGCCTGTCAAGTGTGAGGTTGTGAGTTTGATCCCTGGTACCCGCCCCGCCCAAAAAATTCTTGGGGTCCCAGAAAAGGCACATATAGAGAAAAGTCCAGAGATGTGTGTTTTCCACTGTGGAAGCCTCCAAGTGGGGGTCCTTGATATGCCGATGCCTGGCCCTCCTGCTGCCCACTGGGCACTGTAGCCCTGCCTCCTTCCATGGCTCCTCCTTTCTGTACCTTAATATTCAATCATCAAACATTAACTGGGCACCTGGTCAGGCAGAATCCAGCTTTCCTACAGCTTCCTGCTCAGACCAAAGCCTGCAGAGGCTCTTGGGTGCCATCCAAGTGGGACCCCCTGCCCCCCAGAGGGCTCCCCACCTCCATTTCTCCCAGCCAGCCCCATCCGGGGTCCAGCTCTGACCACAGCGCTCCCTTTGCAGCTTGGCCTTCCCTAGGCAGGAGGGGTCTTTGCTGGCTTTTGGGGGTGACCCTGCTGGCAGTGTAGGCTGGTTCCCCACATGCTCCTCCCAGGCTTCTGCTCATTTTTCCTCCTGTCTACAGTGCTCCCCACTCCACGTAGCTCCCCTCTCTGACACATGTGCTTGCTCAGCTTTGCCTAGAGTCCCCTGTGCTTCTGCGTGGGGCTCCCTGTCCCTGGAGGGTGCCCTGAGGGCACAAGCTGGATCCTAACCTTGGCGTGTGCGGCTGGGCTTGCGACAGTACTGCCCAGTGGTTGGGACACCGAGGTTTTGGAGTCCATCAGACCTGAGTTCAAACTAGTTTCTGTCACGTCAGCCACATGTCCTTGAGTAAGTCACTCATCCCTGTGCCTCTCTTTTGTCCACACGGGATAAGTCATGGATCTCAGGGCTGCTGGGAAGGGTAACCCACGACAGGAAGGGCGAGGCATCATCTGGCCACAACAGCAACCACAGGCCATGGTGACAACCACTGGAAAGCATGCTGGTAGCGGGCGGGCCCCACGCCTACCTGGCAGGACAAGCCCATGTAGCCAGGAGGGCAGCGACACTCCTCCACCTCCAGGGCCCGGGGTCCATCCGAGGGCCCTGGCTGGGCCACCTCCAGGCTCACACTACTGATGCTGGCTGCCACGGGCACTGAGGAGAATGTGGCCCGGATCAGGAGCTCATCCAGGTCGGCCAGCGCCATCAGCAGGTGCTCGCGGGTGGCCGGCTGCCCATCCGGCCGGCGCCAGAACTCCTGGGAGGGGGACAGGGAATGTGGGTGAGGCTAGGGCTCTGTATGCTGCTCCTGCAGTCCCCACCCCTCGGCCTTTGAGACCTGACCCAGGTGACGGGAGGATGGCAGGCAGCAGAGGATGGCCAGGGAGGGGCAGGGCAACGGCGTTGCAGCTGGGCACCAAGGCCGGGAGGACGGTGGGGAGGGTCGCACAGCGTGTGGCCATGGTGTGCCCCTACCTCTCGGAAGACTATCTCGTAACTCTTCCTCTCAGAGCCCTGTGGCGTCGGCTGGGAGGCCACCAGCATGATGTTGTTGCCCTGGAGACACATGGGTAGGGTCGCAAGGGGAGCTGAGGGCTTCTTAGAGAGAAGGGGGCCCCCACCAGTTCCAGACTCTCCCCACCACTAGGCCCCTACACCTCTGTTTTCCCAGGCTCACGTGCCCTGAGGAGACTGGCACCTGCGCACTGCCCCGTGCCCTGCCGTGGTGGGCCACGGCTGAGGGGCACGGGCTTGACACCGCAGGCTGTCGGGCCAGCTCAAGGACTGACAGCGGGAAGGTGCGTGGCTCCTCTCCTCCCCTTCCGCCTGACAGGAGGCCAAGTGCTCACCATGATCTGGACGTCAGGGTCAGACAGCGGGCTGCCCTGCGGCCCTGCCGTGTAGGAGAGGGTGTATCGCAGCTTCCCGCCATAGGCTGCCACCTGCAGGGAGACAGCTCCTGTCACCCAGGCTGCCCAGCACCCTGGGAGAGTGGGCTGGGCTGCACTGAAGGCCCCTCTGCAGCTGGGTCACACCCTTGCCCCAGGAGGCCTGAGGTCACCTGGGAAACAAGCTACCTCTCAGTCCCTCCCAGCATCACACAGGGTGCCCACTGGCCTCTTCTCCATTTACGGAGTTCTTCATTCCCCACTGCTGGATGCTCCCAGCCAACAAGCTTCAAGTCCCTTTTGATTTACAGGAATTTCTCACAAGGTGACACAAGTAATGACAATAATGAATATGGGCTGCTATTCTCAGCCACTGAGGCGACCCTGCACTTCTTCTGGGGTAGGTGTGCTTGGTCTTCCCAGAATCCATTTCCCTCTATCTGGAAAAGACACCAGGCTCTCCTTAATGAACAGCTCTTTCCCTACACACAGCCTGCAGGATTTCAAGGGTGCGGCCTTGCTCCCCCGCAGCAGAACGAGCCAGGCCTGGGCAGTCTACAGAGCCCACTGTTGCGCTCCCCGTTAGGGACAGACGAGGGAATCTGGCACTTCTCTCTCTCCTGGGACAGAGAAACTCCCTGCTCCAGTTAGAGGAGAAGCTGCAGCAGGACGCCAACTGAGATAAAGCCCGAGGGAGGCCCTGGATCCAGCCCTGCCTGATAGCAGACGTCCTTGGAGCTGCAGTTGCACGAGCCAATGGATTCTTTGTTGCGGACAAACCAACTGGAGTCGGGTCTTCCGTGTGTGGGATGGGAAGAGTCCTTGTAGGTATTTCAGAGGCTTCCACACGGGCAGCTGTGGCCCCAGTGCTGTCCCATCGGATTTCCCTTTTTCTCCTTGGCACTAGAGCGGATGTCAGCTCAGGCCCACACTGCGTCAGCTGCGGCCCTCCCATTCATCTGCGTGCTCGCTCAGTTGGGAAGTGATTCTCAAACACCTGCTGGGTACCAGCCAGGCCCTGGGCAACACCAGCCCTGGTGCTGTTCACCACAAGATTGGGGCGAGGTGTGGTACTGTGATCACGGGGGACTCTGTAGTCTGAGAGACCTGGTCTCAAATTCCAGCTATCCTGAGTGGACATCTTGGACAAGTCACTTAACTTTCTGAGCCCTACTTTCCTCATATGGAAAGGGAAGTAAAAATGATACTTTCAAGGGAATCATGAGGATTGTGCAACTCAGAACACATACATGACGCACTCAGCACAGTGCTGAGAACACAAAGTGGGCAACTCCCCACCGCTGCCGGCCCCTTGCCTGACACCTGCCTAGGCCCCTGAATCTCATTATCGAGTCGCATGCTAGCCACACGCTAAAGAGGTGCCTCTGCACCCTTTGAAGAACGAGATGGAAGCAGCATCAACACAATATTAACGCCAAGGCCAACACCAAAGGCAGGAGCACCAGTGTCAACGATGACAGGGATAACCAGAGTGACAGTGAGCTCTGAGACACTGCTCTTCTGCCCGGACCTAATACCGCGCACAGTAACTACTTCCTCAGTACTTGGCTGCAGGGGGACCTGCACTTGGGGCCTTAAGGAAGTCCCTTCCCGGCTTTGGGCCTCAGTCTACTCATTTGTCACAATCCCAACTCATTACCTTGTCCCCCAGGAAGGCTCGGGGCAGCTGCCAATAATAGAGGCTTCCAGGAAGGAGAGAAAAGCCTTCATAGGAGAGAGAGAACTAGGACAGAAGGGCAGGTGGTAAGAGCAGGGGCAGGATGGGACAGCAGTGCTACAGGGAGGCTCAGCATTGGGGAAGAGGTGCAGGACCCAACCCGGCCCACCGCTTAGGCCCCCAGCCTGCTCTCTGGGCAGCTGGCTTCCCCTCCAGACCGGGACCTGGCTGCTTTCTCTGGATGTGGCCCGGGCTGGCATCTCCCCATGCTTGGTGTGTCCCTCTCATGGACCCCAGGAGGTGTGTGGCACACTGGGACATGTTTAAAATCCAGTGGCTCTCTGCACAGGCATTAAAAAATGTGTAACTACCACAACTAAATTGGTATAGGATCCATTCAAAGGGAAATTTGAAGTAAAGAACAGCACAGGCAGTGTGGGAAATTGTGCAGCTGGGTCAGAAATGCCTTCGGTCTAGAAAGCATGGTAGGTGGGGGTCCTTAGGTGGGTGTGGGTCCCTGGGTGGGTGCCTTGGCACATACCTGAGAGCCTGCTGGAGAAGACAGAGGAGTGGAGGAAGACGAGGAGGAAGAGAAGGAGGAGGAAGAGGAGGAGGAGGGGAAGCGGGGAGCAGCTCGAAGAGCAGCTGCAGGCTGGGGGTGGGGAGGGAGACCCTGGCGATGGGGTTGGGGGTGGGCAGCAAAGCTGGCAAGGAGCTGCCAGATCTCAGCATCCATCCGCCTCTGGGCCTCATCCACCTGGGGGACCAGGAGAGAAAGGACAGAGGAAGACAGAAAGGGACAGAAAGGATGCCGATGAGGTTCTGGCCTCCCTTAGCCTATGCCAGCCCCACAGCTTCCCACTTCTGCACCATCCACACACCAGTACCGATGCCCACTGCTCTGCCCTGTGCCCTCTGCACACTTGGCCCTCAGGAGCCCGATGGGTGTCCTGGAGTGGGCCAGCTGACTATGGGCCAGGCCTGCTGGGGAGAGGCCTCCAGAGGGTACCCAGCCAGAGAAGGGCAGGCAGCTCTGGCGCTGGAAGCCAGAGGTTCTGGGGATGGCCCACTGCCTCTGGGGGGCTGCAGGCTGCTCCCTGGGACTCCCTCTCCACGAGGGCCCTGCACCAGCTCCTGGTTACCTGTGACGCCCGCTGTGCACGACCCCTGCCTTCTGTGGGCCCTGGAATCTTTCCAGCTCTCACAGCTGCCCGCCACTGCTCCTCTGAGAGTGTTGTGCGGTTCTGGCGGGGTGGAGGTCACAAGCCAGCTCAGCCCTCCCGAGGACACAGAGCTGGAGCCACAGGCAGGGTTCTCTCCCCGTGGACAGGGTGACCAGAAAGGGCCACACTAACCAAAGAGAAAGATGCATGCTTCCCTCTTGGGGCTGCCACACAGGGTTAACCTAGGCCTCATGTGCCGAGGAAACTGGCACACGGGGGACAGTGCCAGGGGAAACTGGGGCCAGGAACAGTCATGCAGATTAGCACCTCGTTAGTTTCCCTGCCACCCTGGTCACCATCCTGACTGCTGATAGTTGGCTCAGGGCCGGACCACAGGCAGGGCCCTGAGGAGAGGCACACAGCCTCTCCCGGTGGCAGCACGGGGCTTGGGCACAGCAGTGCCCTGAGCTCATGCAGACCCACGCTGTCCTGGGCACCGAGCATCTCCCCCACAGGGGTGAGGCACCAAAGAACACACCATGCCTGCAGCACACCAACGCCATCTACTCACACAAAGCCTACCTGGTGAGCCCGGCGCATCCGCGCCAAGTACGCCTCCGCCTGTGGTGCACAGGGAAAGGCCAGGAGGGGAGAGAAAGGTTTAAGAGTGGAGGGAGAGGGTGAGTGACAGAGAGGTGACAGGGCGGGAAGCCAAGAAAGGGCCAGAAGACAACCAGCTCTGCAACAGGGTTGGGGGTACCTGGGCTGTCCAAGGAACGGGACCAGTCAGCCTCAGTGACCTCCGCCTGCGTGTCCCTGGGTACTGGCGGCCATCGGCAGCAGACACCTGTGCCAAGTCCCACTTCCCTCGAATGCCACAGGGTGACTGTGACTACTTGAGGAGCACATGTGGGCAGGCTGCCCCACAGCCCCCCCACTTAGGCCTTGCTCCCCACAGTATCATCCCCAGCACCACCACCTCACCAGACCATGTCTCAGAGCAGAAGAGACATATTCCACAGCCTCTGACCTGAGTTTGAATCCTGCCATAACCACCCACTAGCTGTGGGACTTTAGGAAAGGTCCCCTTGAGCCTGTCTTGCCTTAGCTTCCTCAGTTATGAAGTAGGGGAGTAGGAGGATCTGGCCCAGACAGTTGTGACTTTTGACATGTAATGGTGCTCAGAATAAGGCCTGGCACATGGGAAGCGCTCAGGAGACAAGAAGTGTGAGAATGGCTATACCTGCCCCAGCTCAGAGCCCGCAGGGTAGACCCGTGGATTTTTATTTTTTTCAGAAAGGGTCTCACACTAGTGCAGGCTGGCCTCGAACTAGCTTATGTAGCCCAGGCTGGCCTCACACTCACAACAACCCTCCTTTCTCAGCCTCCCAAGTGCTGGGATTACAGGCATGTGCCACCACGCCCGGTTGACCAGTGGATTTAGAGTGAATGAAAGTGACTGTCTCATCTGTCCTTGTGTTTGGAGGGTGTGCCTCAGGACCCAGCTGTTGGAAACTGCACAAAAGCTCAGGGTCATTACCAGCTGAACACGTATCATGCACCCGAAGCCCCCTCCAGCCCTCCAGCTCCCTGGAGCTGAGGGTCCAGAGATTCAGATCCACATCTGCTGGGGCCCAGAGGCACCTGCTGAACCATGACCTGGCAGCTACAGGCCCAGCTTTGTGCTGCCACTCTGGGAGGTCTGCAGCCCTGCCATGAGGCCCACCTTGTCTCCCTGGTACGTCTCCGGCAGCTGCCAGTAGAAGGACTCGTGGCCCAGGTGGGCGAAGTTACTGAAAGACAGGTGGGCGCCATCGGGCACGGGCTCCACGGTGAAGTCTCCCGCCAGGCGGCTGTTGCGCTGTGGGTTCACCAGGGCAAAGCCTTGGAAGTCCCCAGGGGCAAAACGGGTGATGATCTGGCAGCAGAAGGAGGATGGGTGTCAGTCTAGAACCGGGACACCTTAAGGGGCCTGGGCATGGGAGGGTGTCAGGGCAGGAAGTGGGGGACATCGGGGTGAGGATAGGGAGGTGCTGCGTTCACACTGGAGGTCTCGGACAGGGGTCAGGTCTCTGGGCTCAGGGATGAGATGGGAGAAAAGGGGACAAGGGGATGGTATCCGCAGGCCTCGGATTTCCCCGGCTCTTACCAGGTGGCGCGCATAGGAGGAGCTGGCGCACTGCTGGGTGACCCCCATACAGAAGCAGGGCAGGCAGCCCTCGGGGTTGCTGGCGCTCAGGTAGAAGTGGTGGGGCCGGCAGTGGCTGCAGGTGGGGCCTTCCACCTGGGCCTGTGGTGGGCAGATGGCAGGTGTGTGCAGGGAGCTGGGGTCTCCTGCACTCCCGTGGACCATGAGGCCAGCAGTCGGAGTAGCCCTGCCCCACCCCCAGTTTCACCCTGGCCAGAGCCCGGCCTCGAAGATCACACAACTTTGGACTGACCTTGCACTGGCATTGGCCGGCGGTGTCACACTGGCTGCTGATGCTGCCTTGGGGGTCACAGTTACAGCCTGTCTCGTCTGGCACCTGGCCATCTCCTGAGGTGGGGGGAAGCTGTAACTAAGAGCCCCAAAACACCTGGGCACCCCATTCCTACTACTGTCCAAGCATGCAATTCAGCAAGGAGATGGGTGTGGGGAGCTGCTGTGTGTTTCTGAGGCAGCGATCCGCACTCCCACAAAGCTTTAGGAGTGGAGGGGGTGGTCAGGGACCCATGCAGATGAAGACACAGGTCAGAAAAGTAAAGCCAGCCGCTCCAGGTCATGGGGGAATGGGGCTCCGTCCTACTCTACACTAGGAGACTGGGGAGCTTGATGCTGCTGACCTCCCTGCCCCTACAACCCTACTCACTCTGGCAAGGCTGGCCCAGGCTGGGGTTGCCGTGGTAACCAGGAGCACACCTGCAAAGAGAAAAAGCCCAGGCCTGAGGCAGAGGATGGGTGGAGAGCAGAGGCGTGCATGAGACCACACAGCAGACAAGCTGGCTCGATGCGGCCTCCAGCTGAGGGCCTTCAGCATGCGCAAGGGACCTGTGGGCGAGTTGGCCCCAGTGGGCCTAAGGGTCTCCATTGTCAGATTTTGGGGGCCTAGTTCCTGTTGGACAGGAGGGCTGGCCTGTCTGAGGACTCCAAGGTAGCCTGTCCTGTATGCACTCTCTCTGCCACATGTCTCACCTCTCACAGTGACGCCCGCTATGGCCTGGAGAACACGAGTCGCAGGTAGGGTGGCCGTCTGTGTCCAGAAAGCAGGTGTGGGCTGCCCTGGGTGGGGGACAAATGTCTTGTCAGGAAGGCAGCAGATCCCCCTTCAGCACCAGGGGAAGCGGGGGCCTGGGCTGCATTCCTGGCACATCGCCTTGTCTCTCAACAGGGCAGGGGGTCAGGAGTGGTGCAGCTGTACCCCTCCACAGGTGGGGAGGCCCAGGTGCTAAGGCCAAGTGTCTTATCCTCCTGGTGCCACAGTGAGGAAGCCACACCCAGAATTTAACCACTGCCTCTCAACAGGGCCAGGGAGGACAGACATGGGCAGGTAGTGGACACCCCAAGGAAAGGCAGACGCACTGGCCAGCAGTGGGGGCTCCATGGCATGGACACGGCTGGCAGTCCTGGGGTGTCCCACGCTGGGCATCCCCATAGTATCCTGGCTGGCACTGCTCACATCGAGAGCCCTCTGTATGGTGCTGGCAACCCTGTGGGGGGCAGAGTGTGGTCAGGGCTGGGGTCCTGAAGGTGACAGATACCTCGGGCGAGGAGGAAGGAAGTGAGGCTCACCTGGCAAGCACCTGTCTCGGGCTCACAGGCCTCTGAGTGGCCATGGCAGCTGCAGCGTTCACAGGTGCCCAGGTAGAGGCCGCTGGGCATGCGTGTATAGCCCGTGTCACAGTCCTAGGAACAGGAGATCAGGGGGTGCTGGGTTGGGAGGTGCCAGGGAGGTAGGGACCAAGAGGGAACAGCCTGGGGGCATGGTCGAGGGCCTGGTAGGTAGGTGGTGGTGCCCAGGCTCACCTGGCAGGATGGGCCCCGGTACCCAGGCGGGCAGGTGCACTGTTCCACTTCCAGTGCAGGGTCCTGGCCAGTGACCTCAGGCACAGCCACGTCCATGCTGATGTCGGAGACCCTGTGTGTGATAGGACACAGTCCGAATAAGTGCGTGCTCCCTCTGCCAGCTGTTCCTGGAGTGCTAGACGTATCCCTGTGTGTCCTCCCAATGGCCCTGTCACGATGCGGTGGGGCCCTGCCCAGATGCCCGACCAGGGCCACCACAGCAGACACGTTGGCTGGGGCTAAGGGCTGGCCCCTGAGACTTTCTCCAGAGCCCCTCGGCTTCCCCGTAAGAGGATTCCACAGGGCCATGTCCTCTCCAGAGCTCCGCGTGGACTGAGGTTGAGGTCAGACTTGCGCTGAGGCCACACTACCTGGCCTGTCCTGTGTCACCCCTCTTCCTTACAAGCTTCCTGTGGGAATCACACGCACACCCACCCCAGTCTCAGGCCCTGCTTCTCGGAGGTCTGAGCTGAGACAAGCTAGCAGGGAGAGACATCAGCACAACCTCTGAACAGATGGGAAAATGAGGCACCGAAAGGTCACGCAGCCTGTATGGAGGCATGGCTAGCAGCCTGGCTGCACCTCAGTTCAATTGAGACTGGAGTCCCCGCCCCGTGCCCTCTTCCGTCCTCCTGTCCGGGCCCAGACCTGCTCTCTGCGGGCCGCTGTGTGTGGGATGCTCGGATCAGGAGGGCGTCGATGCTCGCCAGAGCCATCAGCAGGTGCTCCCGTGTGGCCGGCTGCCCGTCAGGCCGCTGCCATGCTTGCTGCCAAGGAGAGGGCACACGAGCAATAAGCCCCGACCAACATCCTGCACGTGTGGGAGAGGATGGGGCGTTCCCCACTCCCACCTCTGGGGCTCACCTCCCGGAAGGGCACAGTGAAGGCGCCGGGCTGCCCGGGGGCGGGCTCCCGGGAGGTGTGGTGCTCCAGGGTGATGCCATTGCCCTGCAGCACCACCAGCGGCTGCCCGTGCAGTGGCTCCGAGCTGGGCTGGGGCCGCTGGGTCACCGTGAAGCGCAGCTCTCCGCCATAGGACGTCACCTGGGGATGGGAGACACAGGTGCTCGGGCCCCCTCTGGCCGCCTCGTCCTTGCAGGGATCCTACTATTCTCCGCGGCACCCAACACCCCGCCTCCGAGCCCCTGCTTACTCTGTTCCCAGTGCCCGCAGTTGCTCGTCTCTGCCCAGCCCCTGCCCACCTTGTCCCCCCGGAAGGCTGCAGGGAGGTTCCAGAAGTAAGGTCCGGCGAGGAGGCTGTGGAAGGATGAGAAGACCAGCTCCCCAGACGAGGACGAGGAGATGCCCTCGCTGGTGGTGTGGGTGCCCGCGGCGTTGGTCAGGCTGAACCGCGTAGGCTCCTCGGAGGCCCCAAGCACCTGGGAAGAGAGCAGAGGCCAGGTGGGGCCATGGCCTGGGACTGATCCTTGCTCCATCCAGGTCTGGGCAGGACCAACCCCCTAACCCCTTCCTGTCCCACACGGGTACCTGGGCGCGGCTCCAGGAGGAGCTGGTGCACTGGCGGCTGACGCCCATGCAGAAGCACTTGAGGCAGCCGTCGGGGTTGCGGGTGCTCAGGTGGAAGGAGCCTTCGGCACACTCATTGCACAGGCGGCCTACCACATTGTTCTGCAGGCAGAGACCTGGGAGCTGAGGGACAGCCCCCCAGAGGGGCTGCCCGGAGCCACCAGCTGAATCCGCCCACTGTCTTGATGGGACTCAGAAGAGCCACTGGAAGGATTCTCACATGAAGCACCACCACCACCATCTGAACAGTGATTTCCAGTTCTTGTGTGGTTGTGTGGCTATTTTCCCTTTTCTCTTTGATTGCCAGGGAGCTCATAAAGGAAGTTAGATTTGAAATAAAGCAACTTGGTTGAAGTAGTTTCTACTGTAATGTATGAGGGGATGCATGTAGTTTCTCTGCAGACACCACCTCACTGCACTCCCCTAAGTATCCTGAGGTAGATACAGATATTGCCATCCCTCTTAGGAGAGTACTGAGGCTCGGGAGTGTGAAGTGACTTGCACACGGTCACTCGGCTTGCTCATCCAGTCAGGAACACCTGCCTCCAATATCGGTCAGTCTTTTCTCCACTGACTCTGATTTCCTCACTCTGAATGCAAGGAGCACCCCTTCGCTGAGCCTGGGTGTGGGGATGCTAATCTGGTGCCCAGATGAGGGTGGGTAAAGTGAGGCAAAGCCAAAGGCACAGTGCACACACAACGGCTGCACACAGGGGAGGTCTTGACTCAGGTCACCTGACTCCCTCCCTGGCTCCTGCCAGTACAAGGCCCCGAGTATTGTAAATTGAACCTAGGATCTTCACACTGCGCTACAACCCCAGCTTTTTTTTATTTTTAATTTTAAGACAAGTTTTCACTAAGTTGCCCAGGCAGGATTCAAATCTGTGATCCTCCTGCCCCGGCCTCCCAGTGCTGGGACTACGGGTGTGCACAAGCACACCTGGCTCAGGAGAAGACAGCACTTCTTCGCCCCCTGGCCCCAGGACGTACCTTACAGAGGCAGGCCTCCCCGGCGGAGCCCGCACTGCCTCGCTCGTCGCAGCGCACGATCGCCTGGTCTGGGGACACAAGGTGGGTGTTGGCAGGGCCAGGTGAGAGCGGGACAGACACGGGACAGACAGGCAGAGAGGGGCGGCTCGCAGGGATCCTGGATTCAGGACTGGCTCCAGGAAGGTGCTGGGGCGGGGACAAGGGGCCGGTGGGCAGCGGGGGAGAGGCCTGGGGAGGAGCCTGGATACTCACTGGTAGGCCTGCACTTCCCGCCGGGCTGGATGGGGTTGCCCTCGTACCCGGGGGCGCAGCTGGGGGAGATAGAAGCATCAGCAGCCCTTCCTCGACCCCCAAGTACAGCCCCCACCCAGTCCTCTGGCTCTCACCTCTCACAGCGGCGACCTGTGTAGCCAGGGGCACATGCGTCACATGTGGCTTGGCCGTCCGTGTCCAAGAAGCAAGTGTCTGAGAATCTGTGGGCATCAAAAGGGCAGGGCATGGGGCAGGGCTGGGGACCAGGTCTGACACACTCAGCCCAGGAAATGACTGCTGTCCACTCGGCCACAGGGTGCTAGGAGGTGTGACCCTGCTTCCCTGCCCACCCAGTGCCCATCTGCAGCTTCATAGCAACCGCAGCCCATAGCAACGGGGTGCATTACATGGAAAGGGAAACGGAGGCTGGAGAGCCCATGGCATACAAGAAACCTCAGTGATGAGGGCAGGATTTGATTCCAGGACTCCACCTCCCTCCCGCAGCCTGAGCTGGATCTGACCTGCGGGAGGCATCAATGTAGGGGCATGGGCAGGGCCGGCAGGCAGTGGCCGTGGGCTTTGTGGCGTCCCCAAAGAATCCAGCTTTGCACTTGTTGCACTGTGGTCCTTCTGTGTTGTGCTGGCAATTCTAGGAGGGGGGCAGAGGGAGCAGCTGAGTTCTGCAGAACAGAATTTAGCCAGACAGGCTGGGGCGGCAGGCTTTGAGGCATCTTCCAACCCACACCCACTGGCCAGTTCTGGCCTTGGAGTCTGTTCCTTTACTACTGGCAGTTGTTCAGGGATTTGGAGATTACAGTTCTGCCCTGCTGAGCGCCACAATTGGTAAGAAATGCTATCTGGACTCCTTCCCTTTAGGGATGTCTCATGAGGTCTGTGCTTCACACGGCACCCTCCGGCATTAAGAACAGAGAGGGTGGAAGACAGAAAGCCCTTCACCTCCCATGTCTGAATACTGTATCTTTGTTAATCTATCCCGAGGTCACAGCAGCTTTTGTATCAGCCATGACAGTTATCCTGGAGGCTTGTGCTAATCTTATGGGCACAAGGGTATCTCACACTGTGCCCGTCTGGTGTCTGAGTGCCAGCTGGCACTACTCACCAAGCAGTGGCCATATACAGGGTCGCAGGAGCTGGAGTGGCCATTACAGTTGCAGCCAGAGCAGGTACCCAGGTAGGGCCCACCGGGCACCCGGGTGAAGTGGGTATCACAGCTCTCACAGGACAGGCCGGAATAGCCAACGGGGCACCTGTGGGGACAGGACCGAGAAAGTGGCTGCAGGAACCCGAGGCCCTGCTGTTTCGCTTCTACCCTCGTCAGGGTCCTGTGCTCCACAGCCCTGCCAGGCCAGGCACCTGCACTCCTCCACGCTGTGGGCACGGCCATAGCTGGTGGCATGGGTCACTGTGGTGTCCATGGTGATGTCGCTCAGCCCCACACTGGCCATCTTGGCATTGTACACCGTCTGGATGAGCACCGCCTCCAGGCTCTGCAGCACCTGCAGCATCTCGGCCCGCTGCACCGGCTGGCCGGACTCATGCACCCAGTGCTCCTGGCCAGGCAAGAAGGGGTCACACATCAGTGCCACCTGCTGTGCACCCCCACCCAGCTGCTGCCCCCACCCAACTGGCCTTCAGAGCTCAAGTGCCACCCACCTCCGAGAGCTGGACCTGGCGCTGGTTCAGAGTCCCAGGGTGGGTGGCTGTGTGACCTCGGGAGAGCAGGCGACGTCCAGCCCCCACCAGGACCACATCTGGCCGCTCCACGGGCTCCAGTGGGCCGCGTGCCAGTTCGTAGCGCACCTTGTAGCGCAAGGAGCCACCATATGAGTCCACCTGGCCAAGAAGGGGTGAATTAGGGCAGGGAGGCTGCAGCCACAAGTGATGCCCTCTGTAGCCTCCATGAGCAGCTGTGTCCAGTCCTCTAGCTCCTCCCTCATTCTGCCTCCCTAATGCTCAGCATTGGGGAGAGGGAGCCCAGGTGGGCTCAGGGCACAGAAGAAGGCTCAGTCCAGCTGGCCCTCACCTTATTGCCCAGAAACTGCCCAGGCAGAGACCAGAAAGAGTCGTGGGTGAGAAAGCGGCGCGACAGGTCGACTAGCTGGAACTCCTGCAGGGCAGTGTCCACCTGCAGCTGGGTGGAGGCCAGGGGCTGCACGCCAGGCTGCGCAGCTGAGGTTATGTTCACACCTGTGGTGGGCAGAGGAGCCGTGAGGGCAGAGTGGCCACCTGAGGCAGGAACCCGGAAAGGTGAGACAGTTCTGCGGGAAATCTGACTTAGAGAAAACCGCGGTCTTTCTTCCAAAGTCAAGCCTAGTGTTTTCTTCCTCTCAGTCTTTCTTTTGTTTAGTACTAAGGAACAAACCTTGTACATGCTGGCAGGTGCTCGATGCTCCACCACTGAACTACAGCCCCAGCTCTTTTTAATTCTGAGATAGAGTTTCATTAAGTTGCCCAGGCAGACCCCCTAACTGATAATTCTCCTGACTCAGCCTCCTGAGTGGCTGGGATTTTGGGTGTGCATCACTGCCCTCAGCTCTCCCAGTCTTTCTCTTCCCTTGAAGTTTTGGAGCAGCACTTCCCCAAGCAGTCCTGGGGAAGCCAACGCTGTAGAGTGATGCCTAGGAGTCATTTTGAGAACCACAAGGTCAAAGAAAGGTCAGGGGTATTCTCCTCAGTAGGACTTCCCAGGACCTTTCACTTGCTGAGATCCTTGGACGGTCAAGCTCTGGACAGACCAGTGGGGGCAGCAGAGAGCTTTAGAGGGCAGCAGACCCAGAACCCCAATCCTGGCTACACCCTGCTAGAGATGCATGAGCCGCAGTTTCCCTACCTGTAAAAGGTGTCAATAGTGGCCCATCTCATAGTTGTTAGGGAGATAAAATGAGCAAACTGATTTAAAATGATTAAAATAGAGGATGCCACCAAGAAAGTGCTCAAAAGGTGGCTAGCCCTTCTCGTTGCTGTCACGGCGAGTCCTCTGGTCCAGCCCCCTCCTACATACACGGGAATATGCACACATTGTCACCTGACATGGGGCCTCCCTGGACAGCAGCCCTGGTCTCTGGCAGCATCATCCCACAGAACTTTCGGCGATGACAGAAATCCGTGTACCTGTGTCACTATCCTACATGGTACACCCGCCACAGTGGGTGACGGAGAACCTGAGAGGTGGCTACTGCAGCTGAGGCACTGAATGACTGCTTTAACACGTGAACAGCCACCGCGGTCAGTGACTCCATCCCAGATGGGCAGCTCATTACCTCCAAAGCAGGGGACAATTATTTATTTATTTATTTATTTTGAGACAGTGTCTTGCTATGTGGTTCAGGCTGGTCCTGAACTCACTATGTAGCCCAGGCTGGCCTTGAACTCTCAGTGATCCTCCTGCCTCAGACTACCGGGTGCTGGGATTACAGGCATGCGTCACCAAGCCTGGCCCAGTTTTGATTCTTAAAAAGTTCTTCTAACGCTAAGCCCACACCTGCCTGCATTTCTCCCCTTGGCCTCTTACCTGAGAATGACCACACATGGCCCCCAAAGCCAGGGGCCCCAGCCTGCCTTCTTCCTCCCTGCTAGGGCCACCTCCAGGCTCTCCCTCCTGCTTACTATCCACACACAGGCCACCCCCAACCTGACCATCCAGATTCCATCCAAACAGCTCCGGGTTCCATTTTACCTGTCATCCGTGTGTCACCCCGGGGACACCCACAGCCTCCCAAACCTCGGGGTCCCCATCTGCAAACTGAAATGGTCCTGCGCTTGCAGGATCTGGCTTTTCCTAAAAGTATTCGTTTCTCGGGCAACTCTGTGTCCCTCCTACCCTGGTCCTGTTCTGGGTGATACATGCTGTCCTCTCTCTCTAAGTCGGCCCGAACCTGGTGTCACCTGACCTCCCATGGCTCCCAACCCCCACGCACCCTTGAAGTCCCCAGGCTGGTCAAAGCGTAGCTGAATCTGGTCCCGGAAGCGGTGGCTGCTCTGGCACACACTGGTGACACCAAAGCAGAAGCAGGGCAGGCATGAGGCGCTGTGCTCCAGGTAGAAGTGTCCATCGGGGCAGGGGCCTGCAGGGCAGCACAGGAGGGCTGTGGCAGGCCACGGGCAGGTGGCCCAGCTCCACCCATGATGGTGCCTATAGGCTGGCCCCATACCTCGCTGTGGGATGAGCTCCAGGACACCGTCAGGGATGCCAAATACCATGCCACGGGCGTTCATGGCCTCACACGTGTAGGCGCCCTGGTCTGCCTCTTTCACGTCTCGGATGGTCAGTGTGCCACGGCCACCCTCGCTGGTCATGGTCACCCTGATGGGCCCAGAGATAGTGGTGGGTCATGCCTGACCACTGACTGAGGCTTTGCTGGCCTCATGGCACCCCCTGCTGGGTCCAGAGCTGTACCTGGGATGAGAGGGGATGTGGCCCCAGTTGAGTCTCCAGTTGATGATGGGGGTGGGGACGCCGATGGCCACACAGGTGAAGGTCACTGTCTGGCCCCGGGAGGCCTGGATGGTCTCCTGGGGAGGGGTCACCACCTGGGGAGGCACTGGGGAGATGGGAGCAGGAATGAGGGGTCTGAGAGGTGAGGCAGGCAGGAAGGGCCCAAAGGGGACAGGCCCATCTGCCCCCAGCTCCCTGCTCACTGCAGCCAAACTCGTCGCTGCGGTCAGGACAGTCGCTCTCCTCGTCACAGTGGAAGCTGGCTGGGATGCACGTGTTGGTGGAGACGCACCGGAACTGCGTGGGCGCACACACCTCCTCAGGGTGCTTGGCAGCTGGGGGACAGAGCCGGGTGGTGTGGGCACGGGGGTGCTGCCCTCAAGGAAGGCCACCCCATTCCCTACTGGCCCCCAGCAACAGCCCACTCTGATACCTTCCCCAGGAGCCCCCGGGTCAGCCTCGTCTCATTTACCTAACCCGCGCCTACCTGCCCTTGCCATGTCCAGCCACAGCTGCCACTCACTGTCACACCCAGCACTACACAGCCACCAGTCTGCCATTGAACAGCTCCTCACATTACCTTAACTCTACTGCTTGCTCCCCCTGCATCCCCCAAAACCTGACACATCACAGCCACAGCCACAGCCACAGCACCCCTGTGGCTTGGAGGGTGTTTGTCCCTGAAGGCTCATGTGGTGTGGTGATGTGGAAGGGGTAGGAACTTCAAGAGGTGAGGCCCAGTGAGAGGTTCTTAGGCCACTGGGGTGCGTCCTTGGGAGCGACTAAGGGTCCTAGTCTCCCCTGACTTTCTGTTTAAGATGCGACCTCTTCCTCCTACTCTTGTTCCCATCACTGCCATTTGCCACGAGGGCAAGGGACAAGAGACAGTCTCACCAAAGCCTGTACTATGCTGTTTGGGCCTCCGAACTGTGAGCTACATAGACCTCCTTTCTTTAGACAGTCGGCCTGCTTTGGGTATTTCATTATAGTAATGAAAACAGACTAAAACACGGTCTCTCACACCATCAGCCACCTTCAGAGTCAGCGAAATGCGATCTTGAATGAACAAGAGCCTTTTCAAGGCATGGCCTGGGGAGCTGGTATCTGTAGCCGTGGGTAACCCGTACTGTCATCCGTACTGGACAGGCCTTGCAAGAGATCTGTTATGGCAGGGCTCTCCTGGGAGCTCCATGCTCCGTAACCCTGCTCACTGAACCTGGGGTGGCAACTGACCTGGAGCAGCCGACCACCGACTGGGGTGGCCCGCCACAGGCCTGGGCCCTGCTAGGTATCTGTTGTAGATGGTGACCTGTGTTCTTTCTCAAGGAGACAGCATGGGAGACAGGGAGCGTGAGGAAGGCGCAGTGCCAGAGTGGAAGGCATGCATCCAGGCAGGAGCCAAGGGGCCACCATCTCTGACACACTGACCCAAGCCTCTGAAGGGCCCCCAAGGCCACTCAGCTTCACTTCCTTTCCACTCTGTGCTCTGTCACTAAGCATGTGGCCTTCCTTGGCTCTTCCCTAGCTGAGCCTTCAGAGAGGAGCTTTTCAGCCAAAACCCTCCATTGCTTCCTCTCTCCCAAGGGGCTGGTGCTCCCAGGCAAGCTTAGAGCCACGGGAGGGTGTCATGAGACTCTGTCAGCGCTGCCCCTCCCAGGGACTGCTGCAGGGCAGGGAAGGTGTCCAAAGAGAGGAAAAGCCAGGCAGGCTGACAGCAGGAAATGTTGATGTACACCAGATATATGAGCCTGGGCCACAGGGGAGCAGCTTGAAGATTATCCTCACCCTCAGACTGACAAGCACAGGCTCAACTCCCAGAACGGGACATACACAGTGACCCCCGATGTGTCTCTAACCCTCCAGCCTCCCTCACCTATGTAACTGTCATGATGTCAATATTGTACAAGACAGTGACAAGATGAATGGGTGCGCAATGAATAGATGGCTGGCTGGACAGATACGTGGCAAGAAGGATGCTGGGTGGGTGGATGGATGAGTTAGGTAGAAAAGAATGGATGAGCCGGGCATGGTGGCACACGCCTTTAATCCCAGCACTCGGAAGGCTGAGGTAGGAGGAGCGCTGTGAATTTGAGGCCAGCTTGGGCTACAACGCGAGCACAAGTTCGGCCTGAGCTACACAGTGTGACCCTGCCTCAAAAAAACTAGGGCCGGGAGTTTGGCTCAGTGGCTTAAGCAACAGTCTGGCAGGTGCGAGGTTGTGAGTTCAATCCCTGGTGCCATGAAAAAAAAAAAGAGTGGATGAATGGATGGATGGACAGATGGATGGATGATTGGCTGAATGAGTGGGTGGATGACCAAAAGGATGATTAGATGGACTGACAGATGGATGAAGATCTGGATAGATAAAGGAACAAATTACCTAGAACCAGCTTTAGATGAAAAACCTCTAGCCTAAGCTATGTTTTCAATGCTCACGTGTTGGAAATGATCCCCAGGGCAATAGAATTGATGGTGGCACTGTGAGTTAATGCAGCCATCAGAAGAGTGGGTTCCTGATAAAGAGGGGGCTTTGGCCCTCTCCATCATTATCTCTTGCCAACGTGATGCCTCTGCCATGTTAAGACGCAGCAAGAAGTCCCTCACCAGATACAGTCCCTAGATCTTAAACTTCCCAGCCTCCAGAACTATAAGCCACATAAACCTCTATTGCTTATCAAGCACCCAGGCATGGGTATTCTTCACAGCAGCACAAAGTGGACTCACACAGTCCACAGGGTAGGGCCTCAACTCGCACGTACACCAGGACCCCAGCATCAAGGGGCCCCAGTGTATCATGCTCTCTTAGTCATCCATTTGATGTCCCCCCTCCCCACAGGAACAAAGAAAAGACCAATGGTCACAAAAATTCAGCAGAGTAGCAGAAGTGCAAACCATGGATAGTCCAGTCACCTGACCTTGGGGCCTTGGGATTCTTCTCTTATGGTCAGAGATGAACTTCTATTTTTTTTTTTTTTTGCAGTACTAGTAAAGAACCCAAGGACTTACACACACTAGGCAAGCGCTCTATGACTGAGCTACATCCCCAGGCATTTTTAAAATTCTGGGACAGGGTCTCACTATGTAACCCAGGCTGGGCTTGAATTTGTGATCCTCTTGTCTCAGCTTCTCAAGCAGCTGAGATTACAGGTGTGTACTGCCTGCCCAGATCAGAGAGAGGGACCTTGACTTTTGTCTCCAGGGAGACCAACACCTGTCTGAGTGGAATGTGGAGCAAATGACCTGGGCTAGGCAGGCCAGAGGCACTGAGGGACACTCACGGCAGTTGGCCTCATCGGTGCGGTCCTCGCAATCGAAGTCACCATCACAGCGCCACAGCTTGAGGGCACAGTGCCCGTTTCCACAGGGGAACTCGTTGGGCTCACAGGGTGGGGGTGGCCCTGCAGGACGAAGTGGTGCTCAGCAGTGGCCTCCTCGGCCGCCCTCCGACCCGGCTCCCGCATCCCCTGCCTGTGGCTCACTGCAGTCCAGCTCATCACTGCCGTCCCTGCAGTCTTCCTGCCCGTCACAGAGGTAGTCTTTGGGAATGCAGTGCCCACTGTGGCATGTAGCCTCATGGGGCTTGCAGGGCATGGGCCTTAGCAGGTGGGGGAGCAGAGCCTGGGGACGTGGGGT